>JZLH01S0162631.1:19330-47325 GCA_001188425.1 Eucidaris tribuloides
GCACAATTCTGGAAACCACCATCTGTCCCCAATTTTGATTTTATGGTGGCTTTGAAGGGACACAAACGAGGAATGTATTGTATTAACCCGCACAAACTCAGCCATTTATAGTGTCTTTTCTTTCATCAAAGTTCCAGAAGTTGTAGAAAGTGTTCATGTAGGTGAGACGGTGGATATCTCTGGCAGTCCCGGTGAATCAGGTATAAGCATTAGGTTTGCAAGTTACGTAGATTAATACAAATTATCAGTTCAAAGTTGCATTTGTTCTTTATATGTTTTAGTTTATTATTTGCGATTTTATCTTAGCCTTCTCCGTTCAACTGGTCGACGTTATAGGAGTATGTAAAAGATTAACGTGAATTTGGTGGTTTATAGTCTTGGATCTGAAAGTTAAAGGCGCTCTGTTACGAATTTGCCCTCCCTGATTATGGCATCATAATGTCGGTGAAATTCATTTTTGTTTTAATATTGCCGTAATGCTTCAATAATCCCGAAGTTCAGTCTTCTTGAGTATGAAATCATCATTTTGTCTTTCCAATAAGACCATCAAGTCTCCCTAATTTCGCTTTAAACTATCAAGAGCTATCACGGTATAGTTGAAAAAGATGCCGTAAGGCAAGCATGAAATAGTCCAGCATATGAAGTAATTCAAATACATGTATACCAAATTAAAATGCGGCAACATGGGTAGATTGTTCTTAATTACTTGTATTAATGACAGGAACAGATTTTAATTGGCGTAAACATTAGTAATTATTCTATACTAGATCAGCGGATTTTTGTCTTCCAACATTTTCAAAGGGTCTATCACAGCATTAAGTATTAACTTATTGTGACAATCCTTGCAACCATTACCTTTAAGAAATGGATCACATAATTCACAAAATTTACATTGTAAATAGTCCAATTACATTTCACTGCATGTAGTAAAATAATTAACAATGTATACATCATATCACCTGTAAATTAATTGTTTTGGAAAATTGAAGATTGTTATTAATACTTTACATCTTGAAAATGTGATTAATGTTGCCATGTGTTTATTGTTGAAAAGGTTGCAGAAATAATTAATTGAAACTGAAAATTTAATTTGTATTGACAAAATGTTCAACATTTAGCAAAAATGAATATTTCGATTTAAACAAATGTTATTCCTAGCAAATATCAAAAAAAAATAGCGCTGATTAGACAAGTATTTATTACACTTGTCTTGTTTCATTACAATAGTGACACGAGCCCGCCATAGCTGCAGTCAAACTGATAACATATTTGAAAAGAACATGTCCATGGATTTGAAACATTGGCAGTGACCGCAATATTTTTTTATCCTGCAAGAATAATAGTTTATTGACTCGTATATATCAAAGTTTCAGTAGGATGTCTAAATTGTTCAGAATATTGTGACTAAAGGTGGTTTTCTTCTTATATGAAAAACAGAATTCCATATTTGCATCCAAATACATTATGACCACCATTCTCATATCAGATAAAAACAACGTAGAACCTTAATCATTATACCCTGGATACAATCTATCAATGAGTCGACCGTACATTGAATAGAAAATACCAGACTGTTTTCCGATGCCTTCATTGCATCATCTTGACGGAATGTTCAATCGGTAGATTAGCAATTAAAATTTTAAAACGTAAAAATTTATGCAAAATAACCATGGACCTTTCTGACGTCTTTATTGTTCACATTTATTTCGTGAAGTCCACGAAATAAACGGAAATGACGTCAGAGAAACATATCAACCGAATGGAGACAACGAGATTGAAGTCATTGAAAATGTTGCTGACATGCTTCCAGTTGAACTTTATGCAGAGACGGGTATGACGTCATTTTTTCGTTTTTGGTGACGTACTATTACATGTCATGTTTTGGTATCAGCAGTGTTTTTAGTATCTTTCGTTCTTCATGTTGGTTATTTTCAAAGAGTTTGTTGTGTGACATTCTTCCTAAAGTGTGTGTTTTTTACGTTATTGTCACGGAACAGTTTAGTAATTGTTGCATGGATTTTAATTTTAATGTTAGTTTTGGTTTCATATTTCATATTTCAAGTTTTCAGTTTAATGTTTTGGTTTTGTCGAGTATCGTCATTGATCTTGATGTTTATTTGAAGAGCGTCAAAAGTGAGGTTTTCAATGGTTTGGTCCTGTTGTTGTTGTTTGTATCTTCCGTGTTCATGTGTGAAAGGGTTTTATACTTTGCAGATAGATGTTGCCTTCTCGTTATAAAGTGGTCCAGTAACTGTTTGATTCTTATATAATTAAATTCGTAGGCCATGAAAAGAGACTGCAAAATAAGGTAACTAGCTTGGCGTATTGGTTTATAACATACAGTCTTTATCGGTTTGTCCGTGATTAATTGTATCAGCAAATCATTAAAGGTACATGTATATACATCCCGTTAGACACACTCATCGACCGTTAGGCGTTATTGTAATCTAATTTTGCAAAGATGGCAAATTTATTAAATTCTCGGTTTCACTAATACTCTGCAAAACAAAACGAGTGAGTACTTCCTGAATCTGAAGTAAATTCAGCGTAACTTTTTGTCCTTATTTTGTATTCCTTGCAGTTTTTACTTTTTGAGAGCACCACGTGGTCAATCCATAAATTGTGTAATCTAATACCAATTAACCGATTTCAGCACCTTTAATCTAAATTCACAACGATCCTTTCACTCTTGTATCTTTAAGAAATTTCCGCAACCGGCTTGTTCTTATGTGACAACAAAATCCACGCTCGGTTTTTTTGTTGTTTTTTTGGTGGTTATAGGCCTACCAATTATTTGACATAAAGTTTGACCTGAAGTCATTATAGTGTGACCAAGCGGCAATTTTCGTTTCGTATAATATACGATGTCGAAACATAAAAAGTCCAAAAACAAAATTCTATTTCCTGAAGAAAGTACGTGATATCAAGTCTGAATGTTTTGGCTAATCCCATCATATATTACTCTAAAATGAGTTGCATTGTGCCGGTGTTCTTGCGGACTAGAGACGTCAATATTATCATGGACCGACGTTCGGGATAATATTTATCAATGTAGGACTTACTCTGAAGTGAGTGTATCTGTGTATATTTGTATGTGTAATTGTTTTCTGTTGTTTGTATGTTTATATAATACGCAGGTTTGTGTGCGTTTTTTGTGTGATAATGTGTGGCTTTATTCTCTCTTGATATACGTTTTTTATATTTAATATGTAATTACTAACGTTGTTTTCAAAAAAAATGAAATGAAATGAAATGAACATTAGAGCACAGCCTCGAGAAGTCATTCATATGAAGACGTGGGGATTTGTGTACGTGTTAAGCTAAATTAAACTTGATGTATTTTTGGCCATTCGGAGTAACAAAACCATAGAGAGTGTCATTTGGTAGTAAAATATGACAACATACGTTTGCACTGATACATTTAAACGTATAAAATCATCAGACAAGAAAAAATGAAAACCGTTACCTTTGCCGTTTACAATATCTGTATTCTATATATAATATTACCATGTATATTGACACATGATCAAGAAATGCGATGGCTGACTTAAATATTAGTGTGATTTTGCAAACAGCTGCATCAACACCAGCACCAACACCGGCACCAACAGCGGCACCAACAGCTGCGCCAACACCAGCACCAACTCCAGCACCAACACCTGCACCAACACAGGCCCCAACAGCTGCGCCAACACCAGCACCAACACCAGCACCAACACCAGCACCAACAGCTGCACCAACCGCAGCACCAACACCAGCACCAACAGCTGCACCAACACCGGCACCAACACCGGCACCAACACCAGCACCAACAGCTGCACCAACCGCAGCACCAACACCAGCACCAACAGCTGCGCCAACACCAGCACCAACAGCTGCGCCAACACCAGCACCAACACCGGCACCAACACCAGCACCAACACCAGCACCAACACCGGCACCAACACCAGCACCAACTGAAGCACCGGCACCAGCACCGTCACCACCGGATGTAGGGCAAACAGATACGCAACCAACACCGCCATCAAGAAGTGGTAAATATACGGCTTTTCTATGTTGTTCTTCTTGAAATGGCCCGCTGTTTAAGTTACAAATCTCATCAAGGGTCCTCATAATGCGAGACATTTCATTGAAAGACGAAGAATCATAAAATTTCTCCAATGCGTTTTTAGAAACCCCGGTGACATGGATTGTAAATAAAATAAGAAGAATGAGTCCCGGGGGGGGTCGCTCTCCTCACGACCTGCTACGCACCCGCGTCCAGAAAAAGTGTCGTAAAGGGTCCCTTTTCCAGCCCTTGGGCGTCGTCGACGTCTTTTGGAAAAAGGGTAGCTTTTTCAGCACCGTTCGCTGGCAATCGCCACTTAGGGTAGCCTTTTCTCACATGTCACACCATTTAGGGATACTAATTTGGTTATGTAGATTACGCCATTTAAGGGTGCAAATTTTTTGTGGATCTATAACATCTCCAACATGAACATTTGATAATTAGGATAATTATTTATGAATTGTTAAGTGAACCTCTTTGGGTTGCGCAATGTACAATAATGTTTTAGATGAGAAGAACACTTGGGTGGGGTATCAAATTAGTTGATTTCATTGTTTACGCCACTTAGGGTATCAAATTAGTCAATTCCCTGTTCACGCCATTTAGGGTATCAGAATAAGTGGATTTCCTGGGAGTCACGCCACTTAGGGTACCTTTTCTGATGTGTTACGCCATTTAGGGTTGCAAATTTGGTAATATAGGTTACGCCGTTTAGGGTGCATTTTTGAGGTTGTTGGACACGGGTGGGAGACAGGCCGTGTGGAGAGCGACCCCCCGGGGAATGAGTTCTTAAACTACCAATTCTGTCTAAAATAAAGATTCACTAAAGATCTTATAGTGCATTGAAATTATATCTCGTCTCTGTTTGGAACCTTAGTGGCTTCCTGAACAAACAATGATGAGAATTTTAAG
This sequence comes from Eucidaris tribuloides, assembly GCA_001188425.1. Classification (NCBI taxonomy): domain Eukaryota; kingdom Metazoa; phylum Echinodermata; class Echinoidea; order Cidaroida; family Cidaridae; genus Eucidaris; species Eucidaris tribuloides. Next base: position 24,291 of record JZLH01S0162631.1, read on the forward strand.
TACAGCAGAAACTGTTCCTACTTCTCTTATTCTCTTAGAGTGTTTACGTTAAACAAAACTATCATAAATTAAGGATTTGTGTGTATAGAGTTGCCGCATCGTACGTCACAAATTACTTAAGTATACTGGAGTTGCGAATGTGAACAAATTATACCACGCTTAATACACCATATTAAAAGTCGTAACTTTACGATTGATGTACGACAACCGACCATTGCTGGACGGCGATTATTTGTCTTGTTACAATAGTACGAGTAATTACGACCATGTTATGAAAATCGTAATATTTCACAAGAACAATCATGACCTATTACTTTACAATATTCGCACAACACACGTAACAAGAACCTCGCAACTATTTAAGTGGAAATGTGCTGAAACATATCTTTTAAAAATAGTTTGATTTAAAAAAAAGAAGTGAAGGATAAATGAAATCAAGACTGATAATATATCGCAAAGAACGGCAGGACATGATAGTGGAACATTTCATTACAAAATCTTCATATGTATTCAAGAATGGTTATTTAAAACAAGAATTTCATGAAACAATATTTCAGTCCAGGGGGTGGGGGGCACTCGACGTAAAATGTGATACCTATGTGCCACACCGAAGTCGAAAATCGGGGGATCTGGAACTGGCTTGAGCGAAAAATGGGGGTCTCCGGAACTAGAGCTACGACTTCAGAAGACCTCAAAATGCTATGCTTCGAAACTGCACCGCGGTGAAGTTCTGGCGCGCCAACGGCGTGCCGTGCTGAAAGTGCAGTGTTCTGGCCCGGCCGCTCCGCAGACAAAAAAAAAAAAATTAAAACAAAAAATCAGTCTAGAACGGCCTTTTAGGGATCCATTGGTACGAGGAACGGCTAATTTGCGGGTTCTGGAACTGCCAAAATAAAAAAAATTCTGTGGTTTCTGAAATTGTGATGCTCTGGCACTGAAATTTACGGCTGAAAATGGGGGTTTCAACCGCGGCACATAGGTATCACACAAATATACTAAGTGCCCCCCTCCCCCGGGATTTCAGTCTCCACGACATTAGTTGTTCTTAATTCTTCTGAAACCTTTTCGGGGTGTTTTTTACTAAAATTACTGAAGATACGTAATTTGACCACTATTTTTTACAACTGCAATGTAAGTAATAAAGCATTTCCATTTTTTCACTATCTTGATCTATTATTAACAATGTTCCTCCTGAACAGATACGGAAGACCCGGTGTTTTACAAGTGTAAGCACACGTTTGCGACGGCTAATCCAGGAGATAATGGCGCCTTTGTCAAACTTGACGATAGAATAATTGCAGACGACAACAGTGGTGACGTCACCGTGACGTGTATTACAGGCTCGAATGAATAACTACCCGTTATCTTCCCCTCACCCCGGAATTATATATACTGATGTCAGTGATCATTTTCCTGTGTTTGTTATTGACAAAGCTGGTTCTTATTTGAGTACAATACAAAATACTATAAGCCATAAACGATGTTTTAGTCAGGATTACATTCAAAGTTTATTGCTTTCATCATTTAGCTTTTGTTGATTGGTCTCATTTGTATAATTTTTCTGATGCTGAACTTGCGTATATTTTTTCTTTGATAAATTTAGTATTTTATATGATAACATTTCCAATCGTTAAGAAAACTAGTCGCCCTAAAACCATAAGAAAACCGTGGTCACTAAGTGTTTACTGAAATCAATACACACCAAAAGTCGCCTTTTCAAAAAATATGTTAATATCCAACAACAGAAATCATCAAAATATAAAGTATTTCGTAACAAACTCACATCTCTCATAAGATTTCAAAAAAGTCGTATTTTTCCATAAATTTAATAATTGTAAAATGACATTAAAAAAACTTGGCCACAATTAACTCTTTGTTAGGCCAAATCTAGTAATACATCTCCGATCACTTCATCGATGCAACAATAGATTAATGACCCGAAGAAATTGCCGATAAATTTAATACCTTTCTTCACCGAAATAGGCCTATTTGTCCAAATCAATAATCGATCCCAATGAAATTTCAGACTTTTTACCCAGTATTCCGATAAAACTATTTTTCTTAATAGATTACCGAATGTGAAATTTTAAATGTGATTTGTAATTTGAAGAACAATACGAGTCCCGGGTTTGATGACGTCCATGTATCCGTTATAAAGCTGCTAGATATTTACTTTCTAAACCATTGATTTATATTTAACCTTTCAATTCCACTGCAAGGTACCTTCTGCTCTTAAAAATAGCTAAAGTTGTCCCGTTTTCAAAAAGATGACAAACATAAATTTAATAATTACCGGCCAATTCAGTTCTTCCTTGCTTCTCAAAAATCTTGAAAGACTAATTTATAACCGATTGTACACCTTTTTAAACGACAATAATCTATTATCAGACTACCAATATGGATTTCGAAAATCACTCAAACAGACCATGCATTGCATTAATATTCACGATTATATAACCAATCATTAGACCTTAATAAACATGTAATAGATTTTTTAGACTAAAGTAAAGCTTCGATACAATTGACCATGACATATTACTTCAAAAATTACGTCATTATGGTATTAGAGGCCTCCTCCCAGTGTTTCAAGATTATTTAAGAGATAGGCAACAATATACTTTTGTCAATCCCCACCATCGTCTCCTTTCTACAGTTACTTGCGGTGTGCCCAGGGTTCAATTACTGGGCCCCCTGTTGTTTTTAACTACATCAATGATTTCAGTTTATTTCACCTACATTAAAATTTACACACTTTGCTGACAATACTCTATTTTTTATAATAACAATAATTAACGAACCTAATAAACACATAAATCAAGATTTACAATTGTTTCATTCTGGCTTAAGGCAATAAACTTTCCTTGAATATTGATAAAACTAAATTCATATATTTACTTATAGAAATAAAATACCTAGGGATATCGAACGTAGTCTCTCTTTGAAAATCGATAATCGTCCTATTAATCAAACATCAAATATTAATTTTCTGGTAATCCAATTGACCACAATTTAAAATGGACAATTCACATCCAATCAATTTAATGTAAAGTTTCTAGAAATTGTAGGAATTATTCAAAGGTTAAAAACTTGTATTCCCTTCATGTTTATTTACCATTATAATTTCATTAGTTCTTCCTCATTTGATGTATGTATATTATTTGGGTAAATACTGGATTTCTTAAATTATCTAAACTACACAAACTACAGAAAAAGAGCATTACGAATATGTAATATTCTTCTTTACTGAGCATTCCCCTCCATTATTCAGAAAATGAACACTTTTGAATATTTATGATATTAATAAAATCAAATCGCGTATTTATGTTTAATTATTTCACGATGCTTTACGTCTTCATTCAACTCTATGTTATAACTCAATAGTGAATGCATCCCATAATACAAAGAAACAGTAACTTAATTCATCTTTTGGCCAATACGTAAATCAAAAACTGTACAGAGTATCAGATATTCAGGTCCCCTAATCTGGAATTCAATATACACCATCAGTATTAAAATGCAAGTTTCTTCGTATCATTCAAGCGTAATTGCAAGCGTTTCTTATTGTCTAAATATCTTTAAATTCTTCGTTTACGTCTGTTAAAATATTGTGTTTTGTAACGTGAATGTTCTTGTTATTATCCAAATTTGTCTTCTTTTAATCAATTCAATGGTGGACTGACTTATTTGTACAAGCCTGCTATTGTGGGCTTTCTTCAGTCTTCCATTTTCACAGTGTAAATATCCAATTTTAGTGCCTTATAAGCAATTATTTATAATCATCACTATTCTTTTGAGTAAAATGACTGTATTTGTATGCTTTTTAACATGTATATATTGTATATGGTGAAATAAAACATAAATTGAAATAATAACGCTAAATGGAACAACGAAGTTTACAATCGGTGAAACAGAAGTGAATTGCGTGGCACAAGATGCCAGTGGAAACGAAGCCACTTGTTTCATAATAGTTGATGTTGATGGTAAGTTAATTTGACTGACTAATTATTAGAGATGGAATCGAAACCGACCTCGAGGCCACATTTTGCGGGTCTTGGTCTTGGCCTTGGCCTCGGACCGAGTCACGTGTACAACGTCTATGTGAAAAATATTTTCCAGCGGCTTTGTGACTCGGAACAGTCGGCATCGATTCCATCCCTGCTAATTATACACTGGTATTGAAGGCTAAAGTTTACTTCCACCTCCTCAGATGTGCACCTCCCCATGTCCAAACCAAGCTAAACTTTAGAACCCACCTCTCCAAGATGTGGCACATCCCCATGCCTAAACATGCCTACGCCCTTGTTCATGATGTTATAATCATATAGTAGTGCAAGGTTGTGTATTCCAAGATAACAGTATAAGAAATCTCATAATGTTTTGTTCTATCCAAGTTCCAGAAGTTATAGATGGTGTTGCTGTAGGCAAGACGGTGGATGTTTCCGGCCAGCCTGGTCAGTCAGGTACAGCTGGAAGTTGTCCTTTTGTGTGCATTATCATTTGTACCAATTGCCTTATTTGCGAAGGTGTCTTTTTTTTTCTTTTTCAATTTTACACGTAACGTATGTTTTCACGGTTTAGAATTTTCACTTAAACTATCAATCCGTTCTTCTATTTATATACATAACCAACATTATAATCAGTACATGGCGATTTAAATGGAGATTTGCTTATCGGAAGATATTGACATCCGTAGTACATTATTACTGTGTATCACCTGTTTCACATTGTTTATTACCATCACAACATAAACAAATAAACTCCTCAAAAAAAGTTCGGAAATCTGAGTTTAATCGGTTATATCTCCCCTTTCGTTGTTATAATCAATGCAAGCTTGGTATCATCGAAAAGATTATTCAATTTTCTTTAAATTGATATCCTACCTGTTATGATTATAAAATCGGGGAAAGGGCAGTATCTTAAAATGTGGTGTAAAGTGTAAATTGAAAAGCTGCAAAATGACCAAAGTTCGGTAAGTCACTCAATTTTTGTTGTTGTTGATGAGTGAGTTTCCCAATGTTTCTTTGGGTGTTATGCACTCTAATGTGAACATTGATATGGATTGAAACAAACACTTACACAAATAAGCAAACAACAACAAAAAAGTAAAAAAAAACATGTATGGGCATTTAAAAACTGGACATAAGGCATTTAATCTCACAGACCTTTCACCACATTAACATAAAGTAAAGGTGGCAGAAGCTTGATTTGCATGGATTTTCTCAGAGAGAGAGAGGGTATAACAAGATTGGACTGGCCTGCATGCAGCCCAGACCTCAACCCCATATTGAACATTTGTGGGATCAAATCGGCCGGGCTGTACGGAAGAGAGTCGTAAATGCAAGAACATTGGCAGGTCTGCGTCAATTACTGATTGACGAGTGGAATGCCATCCCACAGCAACGAATCACAAAGCTCATCAAGCGGTGCCAGGCGGTGGTGCAGGCACGTGGGTCGTACCCACGATATTAAACTCTGATCATGTCATTAAAATCAGTGAACACTGATGAAATCAAAGATCCATGTGAAGATAAATATGAAAATCAAGCCCCTGCCACTTTTTTATGACTTTGTTGTGTTAATGTGGTGAAAGGTCTGGGAGATTAAATGCCTTCATTGCCTTGTGTCTAGTTTTTAAAGGCCTATACATGTTTGTTTTTTGTCTGTTTGTTTTTCACTTTTTTGTTGTTGTTTGCTTTCTTGTGCAGGAGTTTGTTTTAATCCATGCCAATGTTCCTATTACAGTGCATGACAACCAAAGGGACATTGAGAAAGTCACTCATCAACAACAACAAAAATTGGGTGACTTACCGAACTTTGGTCATTTTGCAGCTTTTCACTTTACACTTTACACCACATTGTAAGATACTGCTCTTTCCCTGATTGCATAATCATAACGAGTATGGTATAATTTTAAAGAAAATTAAATAATCTTTCCGATGATACCAAGCTTGCATTATTACTACTATTATTACTACGAAACGAAAGATATAACCGATCAAACTCATATTTCCAAACTTTTTTGAGGAGTTTAGATTGCGTATATTTTATTAAGGTCTTGCAGCTGAAAGGGGTTATCATTTCTAAAAGTAACTTATTTCAGAGCGTGTTTGAAAGAGAAATTATTTATAACTAGCGATGGCTATGGCTAAGAACAAAGATGACTAGAGGTGTCCAAATTTCAGTACACCAATTAAAATGAAGCGAAATTAGAAATTAGAAATTAGCGAAAATCAATCTATATAGAGTATAGTGTTATGAGAAATACCGTCACTTTATCTTTATGCAGGTTGTGCTACATCGTTCGCGCTAGATGCCACAGTCGCGACGACAGAAACTGATTGAAAATTTCATTCTCGACACTGTAAAAGTTGAAAAGTACAAACACTGGCTGTTTAATAATTACTGAATTTATTTCTACATTTCAGTTCCTCTAACTGGGTTTCTATGGCTTATTATCAAGTTTAATTTTAAGATTTAGTTAGAAACAAATGTGTCAATACACATTTATGAGTATCCCTTTCAAATGGATAAAGTCTGTCAAAGATAAATTGTAAAGGTGCATGGGTGTTTATACATAGTAAGAGACCAATTTTTGGTGGAGCAAACTTATACTTACTCATTCCTTGCTCTTATACCCTCAATGAAGTCCAAGAAACGAATGAAACCAACGACGGAGAAAGGCATCATCCGGTCCGAAACAAGAAGATAGAAGTCGTAACGAGTGCCGGTGAAATAGTCGCACCTGTAGCTGAATCAGATTCCGGTATGACGTCAACGTATCGCATGTTTGTTTGATCGTCTGACACGTTACTTATTGTCTTCCTGTGTGTATCGTTCTTAGCCCATTCTTTGGCGTGTCCAAACCCCTTTCACTCGATTCCTGTCAAATATGTATTAATATAGAGTGGCCCAGAAAAAACGGAACTATACATTTCCCAAAATAATTGTTCATCTTTATGCAATTTAGCTGATAGATTATTCTTTGGCGACAAGAATGACACCAAGTTCATCAATTTTGGTAAGGTTCTTTTCATTTTAGGGCCATTTTTATGAATCAATGTAAATCATCATGCGCGAGCCAGTTTACATGTAATTTAGCGATAGGACGAATCTTTACCGCTTAAGTGCTAGAAAATCTGACACGTATTGGTTAGCAAAATTGGCTCTAAAATAACACGATCTAAATATGGCATTTCTTAGAGAAGAAGACGCTATCAGATAATGAAAAAATAGCAATTTGGGGGATAATTAAATTTATTTTTTCTGGGCCACACTATTCATATATAGGGTATTGTCGTCAACATGTTGGCGGTTGTCGAGCATCGTGTGACATATTTGCCTTGACACCTGTAAACTGCATGTTTTTTTTATTTTGAACGCTGTTTGTTTTACTGTTTTAGTTGACTTTGTATAATAGGCCTATTTTGTCATTGTTTCGTCCGTTATATTACATGTTACAGTAGCGTACGCAGGATTTTGCCAAGGGGGGTGTTCATCCGCGGCCAAATCCTAGATCTATTTTTTCCGGTCACGCCAGTCGCCGAAAACTCTCTCAGTGGGGGGGGGGGGAGGACAAAACTCAAACACCCCCTTTACACGAAAAAGGGGTGATTCCGTGAAAAAGGGGTGTTTCGGGGGGTGTTTGGGGTGTTAACACCCCTTTGACAAAAGGGGGTGTTTGAACGCCCCAAATACCCCTCCCCCCCCCTGCGTACGCGTATGACATGTTACCTATCTTGTGAGAATCATTGTTGGCATGGAAAAGGATTCATACCGACGCACGTAGCGGTTGTTTTTGTTATGATGTGCTTTCATGGATGTCGTCTGAAATGGTTCGTTCTCATTGGAGACTGTTATTTGTGTTTGGTTCTCTGTGTTCTTTTGATTAATATGTTAAGCAGTAAGACAGAAAACTGAATTGAATCTCGATTTGATGAATTTGTGAGTATTTAATTCAAAATTTGGACTGGAAGCTATACTTATTGACCTGCAGTGTAATTGTTTTAGTTTTCATTCTGTACATGGAATATGTTCCGTCTAGATTGCTTTTTGTGGTGTTTGTGTCCAACATTCATTTCTGTATTCTTTTTATTTTGTTGAAGCGTTGTTCTAGATGCATTTACTTCATATCATTACTCATATCTCACAACAAAATTGAACCATCCCCTTCTATTATTCTATTATACTATAATTGCAAAGTAAATTCCGTATCATTGCTCACTGGTGCTTTTTGTCCTGTGTTTCCGGAATTTAGGAATACCTTGCATGATGTCACAAAAGAATTGATTGGAAAAGACGCTCCTAAGAGGGACACGAAACAATTTCAACACAGTTCCTTGAAATTGTTAATAGCAATTCGGAGGAAAAATGAAATAAAAAAGAATACTAAAAAATGTATCTGTACTTGAGCAATTATCTGTTTCGATAGACACACATTGTAAATTCGCACGTATGCAATGGGACCTATGTTAAACGCTATATTTGGATCTTATTCTATAAATGTTTGGATAGAGCCAGAATATCTATGTCAATTAGTGAAATTAAAATTTTAATAATTGCTGAAGAAATAAAGTTCTATAAGTTTATCGATTGCTAATAAAATGGAACTTCAATATCGCAATACAGATAAAGAGTCACAAGGCGCGTCACCAGCTACAGTACCCCGGCCACCTGATGTAGGACAAACGGATAGACGACCTGCAACACCACCAACACGGTCGAGAAATACTCGACCATCTGCAGCAGCACCAACCCCACCGCCACCAACACCCCTGACTGGACGTAATGCTGCTCTATTACATCCATATATCACCCCATCTGTATAATCAAATGATACATCATATAAGACAAACTTAAACGTATTATTTGAATTACTTCGGAAATTATTTTTCGAAAGAAAATGTCAACAAATATTAAATATGAAGACATATTAACATATTATTCAGGAGCTTCATTTGGGTGAGAATACAGATTGAAATACCGAAACCTCTAATTGAAGTGAATCACTCTTTCATGCCAATCAATTTGACGAGCTATATTTCATTTGAAATTTAGAAATCTTGACCTCTGGTTTTGTTTGTTTCACTCGTGTTAACCACTCACTTCGTGTCTTGCATTCAATCCTCTTCTGTCAAAGTTCCAGACATTGTAGTTGATGTTCCTATTGGCAGGACGGTGGAACTGTCTGGCAAACCAGGAGAATCAGGTACAACCAAAAAGAGTATGAGTTAGGTTGTGTATCTGGATGTAAGGATGACGGAACGTGCAGTCATTTGTTTTGTATTCAGATTTATTAAAATCAACTGTACATTTCTCTACGTATTACCCATATTTGGCCATTCCATGTGAAATTTTTACATTTCAATGCAAACTGTCATAGTGATAAGTAATATACGGAGACGTTACGTGTTATGGAAACCACTTCCATAATTGATCACGTTCACAAGCATACATAAAGAGGACTGTTAGAAGTCGATTTCAAGAGTCAAAATAAACGATTTTGAGGTTACAGGCTTTAGTTACTTCTTAATTCACGACAATTACGTTTTTATAGGTGGGATTTATATAATATATATGCAAACTGTATTATTTCATGGCTTGTACTTCATTAGGCTAGATGCAAGACATCTCTCAATTCACAAATTAACAACTTGGCTCTCATGAAATTTAATTAGAATAAATCTAAACCATATTGCATCTGGTATCATTATCGCAATGGATTACTATACCGAGTGTCCCAGAAAAAATGATACACTTTTGACATGGCCCCCAAATAAAGATTATTTCAAGCTTTTGAAAAATATTTACATAAACGGAAAGCTAAAATTCTCCTCTTTCATGTGACACCAAAAAGTTTGAAATTGGTTCATGCTTGAGTGAGCACTGCCCACTTTTGTAAAGGACCTGAAAATTAGGTTGCGCAGGAATTGGCTATTCACTGTAACAACAGATTCGTGCTCTCTTTGATTATGTGTGGAGCTAGGTGAGGATTACGATATGTAAATTAAAGATCTTAATGACTGAAAACATGAAAGACCACCGTATTTGGGTGAATGGGTATTGGGATGTTGGGATGAGGGGTGTAGAGGTGGTTGGGGTGTGGCGTGGTGGGATGCGGGTAGTGGGGGTGGTAAGGTAACGTACCGTACATGTAACACACCCCCACCAGGCCACCACCCCCTCACTCAACAAGGTGTAGTGGGGAGTGGGGATGTGTTAGCGTTACTTTAACCCACTACCCCCACCCCTCCGCCCCATCACCCCTACACCACATTCTCACCATCCCACATCCCCACCACTCCAACCACCCCAACCACCTCCTCACCCCTCATGTGTTAGAGTTACCTTAATCCACTATCCCACCCCTCCGTCCCTACCCCCCCCACCACTCCTACACCACATTCGCACCACCCCATACCACTCCAACTACCCCAAGTCCCCCATCACTTCCTCACCCCACCACCCCACTGTCTCTTCACCCTAATACATACAAAATCAAAGAGAGCTTGAATCTGTTGTTACAATGGATAGCCAATTCCTGCGCAACCTATTTTTCAGGTCCTTTACAAAAGTGGGCAGTGCTCACTTAAGCATGATCCAATTTCAAACTTTTGGGTGTTATATGAAAGAAGAGATTTTCAGCTTTGCATGGATGTAAATATTTTTCAAAAGTTTGAAATAATTTTTATTTGGGGTCCATTTTAAAAGTGTATCGTTTTTTCTGGGACACTCGGTAGTTCATTGAAAATGTATATGAACAATATATTTCAGGGTCCATGTAGACCAATTTACCAAAATGAAATGGCCATCATATTGCTGTTACTTTTTCAGTCATAACTCGCGACGAAGGGGCACAGCTTTTGTAAAATTAAGTTGAGTTTTACTTACTTTTCATTTTCGTCCTGTTATACCGTTATAGATGATTTCGAACGAGCGTCTTTGATCGATCAACGTATGTATCTATTTTTTTTTCAAATAAAGACGTGAAACCAAAGGAAATTGGTGGGAGCAATACCTACTCCAGACGTGGGCACAACGTGGTAGAAATAATCAGAAGTTCTGGTAAAATGGTCCCGGCATTAATGGATTCAAATACCGGTATGCCTGTCTATCTGTTGATTCGTCTAAGTCAGTCTGTTGCCCGAAAGAAACAGTTGTTCTTTATTTGTGTTTGGTTCGTGTTTGGCGTTCATCACATAAGGCAATTAACGTGGAACAGTTCAGTACATCTGTTTTAGACACATGGGGAAAATGTCTTCATTGTAACCTTGACTCAGATGTTCGACTGTTTTACTTTGTTATTGATGTTGCCACTGTTTGTGGGACGAATATTTGTTTCTTCTCCATATTTGTTGTGTTGGTTTTTATGACTACTATATGGTATTTCGTTTGTGAATATGGTTGGTTTTATACATATTTTGTTTTTCATGTATTCAATGCTGGTATGTGATGTTGTGATGTGTGGTGTGTGTGTGTGTGTGTGTGTGTGTGTGTGTGTGTGTGTGTGTGTGTGTGTGTGTGTGTGTGTGTGTGTGTGTGTGTGTGTGTGTGTTTTGCGGGACGGACAAGCGGAGAGTGTTTGGCAATTTATTCAATAACAATGGGCCAGAATTTGAGAACACATCTGACGTTTCTATAATTCGTTCTTTTTATTTTTTTCTCTTTTGGGGGGCTGAAGTCCAAGAAACGAATGAAACTGATGACAGAAAGACCAATCAGCCAAAAGGAAACTATGAGGTAGAAGTCGTAACGGGAGTCAGTGAAATAGTGTCTCCTGTAACTGAATCAAATGCCGGTATGAATTTTACATATCATAGTCCTCCGTGTGCCCTGCAGAAGGGCCGTACCATAAAAATGTCCCCCAGATGGACCTTAACAGTTTAATGTTCTCTAGTTTGAGAATTTTGCCTTGTTTGATATTTACACTCAACAGACTGACAGAAGGATTTAAAAAAAAAATATCACTTTATTTTGATTCATGTGAACCCCCTCCCCCAATATTTTTCAAGTTAGAGGCAATTTAGTGTTAAGGCCATTATGCCGGGAACATGTATGTTAGGGCCCTTCTACCGGCCATACGATTACTTGATATTATCGAGTTTGGTGGTATCGCAGTTTGCCTTGTGATGTTGTTTGTTTCATTTTGTTCCTGTTTGGAAACCAGTATTACGCATGTTTCTTTCTAATAAAATCTAGTTTGTTGTGTTACATTGTGTATTTACGTCAGTTTAAGTGATGAACCTGTTTTGATAATTTCAGTGTCTGTCTTTGTTTAAATAATAGGTGTCTCATATAATTCTTACATTGTAGTCCAAGCATTTGTCTTCATTCTCTTGCCACGATATTTTTTCCGTTTAGCAGTCAGACAGAACTTGTATGCATTATTGTTTGCAATCGTTTACTAGTAATTTGATGGTTTTTTGCTGACCTACTTTGATATTTGCAGGAAAGTCGGGACATACTTTTTAAAATCGGACTTTTAATTAGTATGTAGAAACGTTATGAGTGCTGCGTACGCATTTTGTCATAAATATTTCTTTCGTGTTAGTGTAACATGTATTTGCACTGACGATTGGTATGTTTATCCTGGTAATTGTTGCATGAACCGTGTCTTGTAAAATGTCTTTTCCCATGAAAATTCAGAAACTTTTTCTTTCTCTTTAGATTGTTTCCGACTCTTTTTGTGAATCATGTTTTAAATGGCAATCTATATGAATCTCTTTTCTTCTAATATTGACTGCCATAATGTTATAAATTCTTCGATAATACATTATTTTATGATGTCATGTTTTGCTTTTTCACCATTTCAGAAGTAGTAGAGGGAGCATCTGTGGGCGGGACCGTGGAAATTTCGGGCAAACCTGGTGAATCAGGTATACTCATTGAATAATGCAACAGCTCGTAAAACGTTTAATCCACTTCTTGGCACTAAACTTGATCATTGATGGGGAGCCATGAATAATAAAGCGCTTAATCCTACAATTAGATTTTAACTTTAAAAATAAATGTTTATCGATAATTGCGATGAAACAGATTAACAGATTGAACACATTATTTATCAATCTGAAAATGAAGGACACAAAGCACAATAATGAATTCATTACATCACTATTATCATTCACTGGAATTCAACGTGTGCAGAATTCAGCGGCAAGACTTGTGATACGCAAAAGGAAATTTAAACACATAACTCCGATCCTCCGTTGACTCCACTGGCTTCCTATAAGGGCTCGCATTCAGATAGAAGTCCTCACTCTTGTTTTCAAATGCCTTCATGGAAATGCCCCTGTCTATCTTACTAAACTCATCAAACAGTAACTCATCATTCTCAGTTTAAAAAAAAAAATCTTCTCTGTGAAATACGTGTAAAATCTAAGACATTCGGTGATAGATCTTTTGTAAATAGGGCACCCAAATTATGGAATAACCTCCCCCAAAGCATTAGATCCATGAACGATTTTGATTTAATCAATGCTAAAGACGCACTTTTTTTTAGATAATTGTTAGTTATTTCCAAATTCTCATAAATTCAGCTTGATACCTTCACACGCATAGTGACTATGTTAATGGTATAATGCGCTCCATAAGAATTGAATATTATTATCATTATTATATCAATGACCGTTCTTCGAGATTTTGTGAATGTTGCAGGAAATTTACACATACTTATATCCAAAATGTTGGATCATCTCGCAACATAAGTACTTTTTAGTCATTTTCATTTTCTTTTTAACGAAGTTCAAAATAGGAATGCAACCAGTGAGGACGAGGCGAATCATGAAGTTATAACGAGTGCCGGTGAAATAGTCGCACCTGTAACTGAATCATACATCGGTATGGATTCCACATGTACATTTGGGTTTTTGTTCATGTTTTGGATTTGTTGGTCACGCGATTTGTCGTATCGTCCAAAAAACGCTACAGTATTTTTGGTGTCACCAAGAAGTCAATAGTGATTTCTTGTGCTCATCAACTTAACATGCTAGAGAAATTACAGTTTTATGGGCATTTGTGTGTATTGTGGGGTACATACATTGCCACTATAAGAGTTAACGTTGTTTTGGCGTTTCATTTTTAGATCGGTTATGTGGATCCTTATTGCAATGCATATTATATTATTGCAATGTATGTTATACATTGCAATAAGGAAAATTATACATTGCAATAAGGAAAGTTAGCCATAACGTATTGCCTCTTCTGTTGTAAATGAATGTCCATGGTATCTTTAATATATGGATACTGTAATCAGCTTTTTACACTCTAACGAATATTTTGTAGTAATGAGGTCAGATTAGTCTAAAGTTTGTGTGTTGTTCCAATTGTCTAAGTGTACAGTTCCCTCCATCCAAGCGTGGGTTAGCTTTGTTTTGTTGAAGTTTAGGACGTTTTGTCTGAAATTGGTGAGTCAATCGGTGCCTATAAACGTGAGGGGTTTTGTTATCCGTACTTTCAGCAGTGGCGGTGTTTCATTTCCTCTGTATTACTGTACCTGTGATGTTCTGGCCGTATCCCCGTTGCTTTTACATTGGTAATTTTCACTTTTGTTGTTAATTTCAAAATTGATTTATCCCGTATAGGCCCATTTCTGCCTATTTGGGGGTTTCTAATACTCAACATACGGTCTGTTCGTGTTTTTTTAGTGAAATCATTAATATACTAAATATATATTTTGGATTTATGTGATTTTGAATGATTTAACCAATGTAAGATCCATGTTATCTCACCAACGTTTCAGAAGTTGTAGGGGGTGTACCAGTCGGCAAGACGGTGGAAATTTCTGGCAATCCTGGCGAATCAGGTATACCCATCGAAAGTTTTCTTGTAACAAATTAAAGACCTTTGAAATCCCCCGCATAGATATTAATTATTTTTGCAAAATCTGGTGCGGGCAGAATTTTGGGCGTAATTCCATGATTCTCTTCTTTAAATTGGTAGTTCAAAAACAAAATTGTAGTTGTGGAGACTTTAAGCGCAGTCAGAACCAGATGATTTATTTGTCAAAACGGAATTATATACACAAGATTAAATCGTTGCACATTCATCTACCAGAGTTGTGTTAATTTAGAATGAATTTTATGTAAAGTAAATAATGTCCTGTATTTACACTATACTGAATTATTTGCTCTCTCTTATTTTGTAACTTTCATTTTTCTTAAATTCGTTCAAGAAACGAATTCAACCGTTGAGGGAGATACCTATCACCTGAACGGAGACGGCGAGATAGAAGTGGTAACGAGTTCCAGTGAAATCATTGCACCTGCAACTGATTCTAACACTGGTATGGATTTCACATCTACATACGATGATGATGATGAGGGTGATGATGATGATGACGATGATGAAGATGATGATGGTGATGATGATGATGATGATGTTGATGTTGTTGTTTTTGTTGTTGTTGTGGTGGTGGTGGTTGTTGCATAACAAGTACAAGTGAAATCATTGCACCTGCAACTAATTCCGACGTTGGTATGGATTTTACGTCTACATACGATGTGGTATTGTGGTGTTGTTGTTGATGTTGTTGCTATTACTGCTGCTGCTGTTGTTGTTGTTGTTGTCGGGTTCTTGTTGTTGTTGCATAACAAGCCAGTGAAATCATTGCACCTGCAACTGATTTCGACGCTGGTATGGCATTCGCATCTACATACGATGTGGTATTGTTGTTGTGGTTGATGTTGTACACAACAAGATGCCAGTGAAATCATTGTACCTGCAACTGATTCCGACGCTAGTATGAATTTCACATCTACATACGATGTGGTATTGTTGTGGTGGTGGTGGTGGTGGTGGTGGTAGTTGTTGTCGCATAAAAGTGCCAGGGAAATTATTGCACCTGTCACCGATTCCGACGTTGGTATGGATTTCACATCGGGGTATTGTTGATGATGATGTTGTTGTTGTTGTTGTTGTTGGTGGTGTTGTTGTTGTTGTTTTTGTTATTGTTGTCGTTGCATAACAAGTAGCAATGAAATCATTAAACAGGCGACTTATTCCGACACTGGTATGAATTTCACATCTCCATACGATGTGGTATTGTTGTTAGTGTTGTTGTTGTTGTTGCACAATAAGTGCCAGTGAAATCGTTGCACGTGCAACTGATTCCGACTTTGGTATGAATTTCACCGTACATACGATGTTGTATTTTGTTGTTGATGTTGTTGTGGTGGTGATGGTGGTGGTGGTTATTGATAGTGTTGCATACATGTAACAAGTGACAGTGAAATTATTGCACCTGCCACTGATTCCGACATTGGTATGGATTTTACATCGTGGTATTGTTGTTGATGTTGTTGTTGTTGTTATTGTTGTTGCATAACAAGTGGCAGTGAAACCATTAAACATGCAACGACGCTGATATATATGAATTTCACATCTACATACGATGTGATATTGTTGTTTATATTGTTATTGTTTTTGTTTTGATTGTTGGTTGGGGTTGTTGGTTGTTGATTGTTGTTGATCTTGTTCGTCGTAGTCATCACCAATCCTCATCATCTTCAGCATCATCACGTGTTTTGGGTTTTGTTTCTTTGTTGGTTTCTGTCCGGAGTAGGCAGAGCAAATCGGCTGTTGTTTGGGTTAACTTAAATGTTGTATCATTGTTTCATATTTTCAAGTGTGTTGTGTGATAACACATTAATTATTCAAAGTGCAAAGTGACAAAATTAAAAGAGTAAACATCTTGCTATTTTTTTTGGAAAATTGCAATTTTTCTACCGTTCTTCTTAGTGTTTCGTGATGACGAGGTCGGATTAAGTGTATATTGTTTTCGTTTTCTGTGGTCGAAGTGCATGGTTCTTGAAAATGTGATGTTGTTATGCAAAAGTTATAAACCTTTCATTTAATAGAGACAATTTAACCGATGTCCGTTGGTGTTAAAACGGCACGTTTGGCTTTAAATGTATCGAAAAAATAGGTATCATTGACAGTGGCAACGATCTTGAGGTGAGCATAATCATATTACAGCCATCTCATCGTTGCATATGATTTAGCCTATATATCTCTTCTTGTAAACATCAGTGCATCCCAGAAAAAAAGGAAATCGAGATTGATGAAGACATTTTCATATCTTAATAACAAATATGTAGGCCTCAAGAAAGTCATACATACTTGAAAAAAAAATTACCTTCTTTGATCTAAATCAAGTCGCAGAGTTTTTCATTCACACATGGCTAAGCAAAGATAATTAGGGGAGACACAGTCATGAAATCATTTGCAAGAGCAAATTTGTATTTTAAACTGTCATGTTAGAGCGCATTCAGCATATCTTCGATATTGAAGGAGCTTTGACATAGCTATTAACCATATGCTCCTGCTGTCTTTACTTGTATCAGTAATATAATACTGACTACAGTTTTTACATTTATTTTGCTTACGTACATGTACATGAAAAACGTTGTATACATGTATTACACATAAGTATCCTATCATCCCCGTTTCAGAAGTTGTAGAGGGTGTACCAGTCGGCAAGACGGTGGAAATTTCGGGCAATCCTGGTAAATCAGGTATACTCATCGAATATTTTTTTCTTAACACGTGATAGATTCTTAAAATTGCTGGCATGAAAATGACTTAAATTCTAAATCCAGTAAACACGGAATCTTTTGAATAATATGTTGATGAACTTGTAATTCCAAATAATTTCGTATAGTTATGCTGAATTTCTAGATGATTCATCTGTGACATCTGCGATAACTGCAACAGAATTTGCCGGGTTAAATAGTTACATAGTTATCAATCAGAGTGTTTTATCACCTTCATGATAATAAAGTTAAATTTTGCCTACATTTTGACTCTTTTTATTTATATTTGTGATGGTAAAAATCTTTCCAGCCCGTGATATTCACACCGTTTTATTTCAATTTTAACATAGCTCATGAAACTAATGACACCACTGAGGATAAAACTAATCAGTCAAACGGAGACGGCGAGATAGAACTCGTAACAAGTGCCGGTGATATCATTGTACCTGTGACTGATTCAGGCCCTGGTATGGATTTTACGTCTACAATAAACACAACAACAAAAAGTAGCCCCTCCCCCTTGAAAAGACGGAACCTTTTTAACGAAAGGATTTTGAGCGAAACAGTTTAGCAGGAGTGGTTCTGCAATCATTTACTAATTTCTGCGTGGAAATGTGATTGATCAGACAGATATATTTCAGCAAAATGTATCTTCACATGTCATACGAACATAAGAGGCTATACCCATGTCATGGTTGAGTGATCACGCTTTTAAATAGAGCCAAAATAAAACTAATGTTATTTTGGCATAAGAAATAACTCCCGTGACTTTTGAAAAGTGACAATTTTGGATTTGAAGCGTGCTCACTCATGCATGACTTAAACAGTCAACAGACATTTTCATACAGAAGTTAGTCGATTAGTGTAGAATCACTCCTGCCAAATTATTTTGCTCAAACTCCTTTGGATAAAAAGTTATGCTATTTTGAAAAAGAAGGAGTTACTTTCCTGTTGTGTTTATTTAGTGTTATTTTTGTTCATGTTGATTATCACGTGATATGCCGTTTGTCTTTTATCTGGACCGTGGTATTGTGCACGTTTTCCCAGTTACGTCAACGGTTTCGTCGTGGTATTTAATTCAATGTTGTTTTTCCATTTAATATCCCTTGTTATTTTGTTGGTGGTCATGGGACGTGACCCTTTTTGGTTGGGTTGTGGACTGCGGTAATAAGCACCATTTCCATATAAAGTCAAAAGTTTGTCGAATTCAACTTAATGTTGTATTTTATTCCATATCCATAGACCTATTTAATCTTGTTGGTGGTGGTCATGTGACCTACCGTTGGGTTGTTGTTGTCTGGACTAAGGAAGTGTGCATGTTTTCTCGATAAAGTCGACGATTTGTTATAGTATTTTACTTGATGTTTTGCTTGTTTGATATTTTCAGATTGAATAACACACTGTCTGACTAATTTAGAGGTTCTTATCATTGATAAAATATGTATATTTCTGCCCCCTTTCCAAATTCTTTCAAATATTTCGTGAGACAATGTCGGATGTGTTCAAACTATGTCGATTAATTTTCATATTTTGTAAAACTATAGGATCTTACAATCCTGTGTATTTGTTTGTTCTCTTGATGTTTTTTAAGCTTTGTTGAAAATTTGAAATTTGATCGATAGCTATAAAACAAAACCGGGATATTTTGTATATTTACTGACATATGCCATTTTTATTGTTTCCACTGTTTGTGTTATGTACTCTGGTGATCGTTACATGTTATCCGTATTTATTTTTTGGTATTTCCTATCCACAGTTTGATGTTATTTTGCTGTTGGTCACATGAGCGGTTGCTTTTGTCTTCTGCATGTTTCACCATAAAGTCAACAGTTTGTCGTTGTATTCAATATATTGTTTTGCTTTCAATATTCTGCTGTGTTGTGCGATTACACAGAAATTGTAAAACTAGATGACACACAGTTTTTTCGTTAATATTGGTTTATAACAGGGGCGGCGCCACAGGGGGCAGAAAGGACGGCTGCCCCCTATTTTGTCAAAGTAGTGAAAGTCAAATTTGGCCGTGAAAACTCCCGAGGAATTTTTTTTTCAGAATCCTTTTTTTTTTAGCTCGAAAGAAAAACGCCCCCCCCCCGAAAACTTCCGGGAATTTTTCCAAAATGATCCCCCCCCCCCGGCACAAGATCTGGATTTTAAAGGATCCTATATCCTGACAATATGGATATCATGTCCCCTCTTCACATTATTTCTAATATTTCGTAGCGACAAAGTCGTATGTCTTCAAAGTATGTCGATTATTTTTTCAGTTTTCAAAAGTGGAGGATCTTACGTGCCTGTGTATATCTTTGTTCTCTTGATGTTTGGAAAGTTTTGTTTAAAATTTGATATTTAGTCGATACATTGAGGTATAAACATAATCTATTACATCTAGGCAATATTTAATATACCATGTCCGCTGTCTGTTTGTGTGTTATACTGGTGATCGTTAAGTTTATTCTTATTGCACACACGTCTCTCCCTGAACGTTAGATCTGATTTTTTTTCATCATATCTTTAGCATCTCTTGTGGTATAGACTATGTATATCCCGACAATATCAAGATCCAATATAATCTATTATTTGGTCACAGTTTCAGAAGTTGTAGGTGGCATACCTGTCGGCAAGACGGTGGAAATTTCGGAAAATCCAGGCGAATCAGGTAATCTCATCGAATGTTGTATGTGTAGCGCATTATAGATCATTAATCTTATAACATAGAAATTAATTCCTTGAAAAATGTTTCTTCTGCGCCGAGTAATGTACCCAGCCTCAAATTTATTTCGTTTTCGATTAATACTCTGGGGGTCTTGTAGTTTCGTGCAGAATGTTAAAAAGAACCAGTATGAGTTGATTTTGTTTTTGCTAAATCTGAGAAAAACATGCATGTATTATGTTCGCCTAACAGTATTCTGTGAAATTAGTTCAATGTTGAATGTTTTTTTTTTCAAAGCGGTTTGTTTTTACCTGTTTTCATCTTTTTAATGAAGTTCAAGAAACGAATGAAACCAGCGTGGGAGAAACCAATCGGTCGAACGGAGACGGCGAGATAGAAGTCGTAACAAGTGTTGGTGAAATCATTGTACTGTTACTTAACTCCGGCGCTGGTATGAATTTACGTGTACATACATGTATGTCAATGTTGCTTTGGCATGTAATATCCATAGTTTGTTGTTATTTTACTGTTGGTCACGTGAGCCGTTTGTTTTGGTATGGACTACGGTCTTCTGCATGTTTCACCATAAAGTCAATTTTTGTTGTATTCAAAGTCCACGATTTGTGGTGCATTCAAATGAATGTTGTTTTTGCATTTCATGTCCACAGTTTGTTGTTATTTTGCTGTTGGTCACGTGAGCCGTTTCTTTTTGTATGGACTCTTCTGCATATTTCACCATAAAGTCATTTTTGTCGTTGTATTCAAAGTCCACAATTTTGCTATTTGTCACGTGAGCCGTTTGTTTTTTATGGACTACGAATTTTTTCATGTTTCATCATAAAGTCAATAGCTTGTCGTTGTTTTTGTTGTTTTTGTTTAATATGCTGTTGTGTTGCGTGGTTATACAGAAATTGTAAAATTAGATGACACACTATAAAGCTTTTTATATCGTTTTTTAAGGATCCTACCATCCTTACAATATGGTGGCTCCCTCTCCAGATTACTTCAAATATTTCAAAGCGTCAAAGTCGTATCCGTATGTCGATTACTTTTCATTTTTCAAAGTGCAGGATCTTACGAGCCTGTGTATTTGTTTGTTCTCTTGATTTGCGAAAAATTTTGTTTAAAATTTGATATTTAGTCGATACATCGAGGTACATGTAAAAACGTAATCTTTTGCATCTGTGCAATATTTAATGTACCGTGTCCGCCACCCATTTGTGAGTTCCTACTGGTGATCGTTTCGTTTTATCCGTATTCCTGTTGCACACTCGTATCTCCTGTATTTCTGATTTATTCATCATGTATTTTGCTTGTCTTTTGGTTCATACAATACTGACCGTATACGTCTGTATTATCTTTGATAAATCTACTTATAATTTGTTATTTTGTCACCATTTCAGAAGTTGTAGATGGTGTACCTGTCGCAAAGACGGTGGAAGCATCGGGCAAACCTGGTGAATCAGGTATATTTATAAAATGTTGTTGTAAAATACCTCAAGCTTAAGAACTTTTATGGGATTGGATTTATTTTTTTTTTCATTTCCATCGCAGTTATATACAAACAATAATTATTAACAAATACAAACATAGGTGCATCAATTATAAACAAACATAGACAAATATATGTAAGCTACATGTATTTAGACATACATGTAACTGATAACAAAACTGAGTTAAACAACAAGACACCCATGCATGCTCAATACGTATATGATTATTTTAATAGGAACAAATTCGACTTGAATTAAAAAAAATTAAACAAACTTTAGTGTTATCATGATTAGCAAGTAAAACTAGCAATTACAAGTTCATCAATATTTCCAATGAAATTAGTTGAATGTAAAATAAATGCAGTACCATCTTAATTAATACATTCTTTCCCATCCGTCATTTTGTTGCCGTTTTATTGTATCTTTTTAACGAAGTTCAAGAAACGAATGAAACGAGGGTGCGAGAAATTAGTCAGCCGAACGGAGACGGCGAGATAGAAGTCGTAACAAGTGCCGGTGATATCATTGCACCTGTAACTGATTCAGGCGCTGGTATGGAATTTAAAAGTATATTTTTTGTTCTTGTTGACGATCATGTGATTACACCTTTTGTGTTTTGTCTGGACTGTGGTATTCTGCACGTTTTCCCACCAAAGTCAATTGGTTTGTCCTGTTATTCAATTCAATGTTGTTGTGGGTTTTTTCGTTCCATATCCATAGTTTGTTGCTGTTGGACAAATAGTGACCTGCCATATATTTTTCTGGACTTCGGTATTGTGCATACATGTATTTCTCCCTATCGTGTTATTTGATTCGATGTAATTTTTGAGCTCAGTATCCTCTTGTATGTTGTGGTTTTGTGAATAGTTTACGATTAAACGGCATATCATAGAGCAAGTCTATTGTGTTTAGAGATTTTATCATACTTCCGATTTGAATACATGGTCGTTCTCCATATTCGTATGTTTTGTAGCGACAAGGTCGAATTTACTCAAAGTATGTCCATTACTTTTCATTTGTCAATTAGAGGGGAATTATCTTATGAAGCTGTATATTTGTTCTGATGATGTTTACAATGGTTTTTTTTAATTGGAAATTTCAAAGACAGTTGTAGAAGTGATTGATAGTATGGCATTTTTATTCTATATCCTTTCCGCACTGTTTATGTTTTGTACCCTTTAGTGATCGCTCCGTTTTTTCCGTATTTTTGTTGCACATGTACGTCTCTTTGCGAAAATCTCAACGTTGTAAATCTCTCCGGTCTTCAGCTTTCCTTGTGGTTTTTACTGTACAGTATGTCTTTATTACATGTATCTTTGATAAGTATCATATCTTTACCATAACAAGACTAATTTTATTGAGGAAAA
>JZLH01S0162665.1:15728-43228 GCA_001188425.1 Eucidaris tribuloides
CATTGCATTAGGCGCTTATCTAAAAGACAACGAGCTTTCACAATGGTCTAGGTTTTACAGCAGTCCCACAAAAATATAACTTCTTTTCAGTCAATTAACATTGTGTAAAAACGATGAAAATTTTACTATGCCTTTGAGCTGTGGCATATTCAAATGCCGCCGTCCCACAAAAGTAACGTATTTGGACCACGTTCTAATGAAGAAAAAAAAATATTTTTGTCTTTTTTTCAACAAAAAACCCCAGAAATCTGGACGTATATTCGTCTCCGCTTTCACCCGGCCATATACCAACTTAAAAAATCAGTCCACATTGAACAATAATATCCATACCAGCAAGTGAGTTTAAAATTTGCAGGCCTCTATCATATTCACTATGAAACTGTGCACATGTAGTTTAAGGACATATTTTACCTGAAAACAAGAATTAGATAGGCCAACAGAGTTGGATCCAGCAACAGAAACATATACATTAGAACATGGTTCATACGTCCAAGGTCTAAGTTCTGAGTCCGGCGCTTCCCTTCGCAAGTTTGATTTCTTGATTCTGAGTCAACTATAATGAACAAAACAGTCATTTCAGTGTATTCAAATTCCATTTTTATAACTAAGCTTGCTATCAACGCCAATCAATCATCTAATTCCAATCAATCAATCAATCATCATCAATCAATCAATTCATCAATCAATCAATTAATTTACCCATCAGCTTCAAGTAACTTAATTTTGTGCCATCCTGGTACTGATGAATTGCCAACAGTGAAAAAACCAGCGTCAACGTACTGTCAGATATACCAAACATTAATTACAGTATTATTGATACGCCAGATTAACAAATTAATATCGTAGATCTTACGAACATTTTCGTCATACTGTATAAGCATCCTGTTGAATTAATGATACCTGCAAGAACATTTATATGGTTGATTATGGATGTGAATACAAAAATTGCTTATATGTTTATGATCAGTCATCCACGCCATTCCGCGACCTGAACATGTGCATCAAAGGAGTGGATTTGTTGTGTTTGTACTTGTTGATGGCCTATCAGGCTATTAAACATACTTGGGACCGGGTCCAATCCTTGTGAAAAGGACAGTTTGCCTATCACTGCCGTTCAGCAGCTTCTCTTGATTGCCGCTGCTTTACACCTGTGCATCCAGTAGGACATTACCACTGGTTGACATAGTCTAAGTGAGGGATGCCAAAAAGAACCACTGTAGTGAAAGCAGATACAAACTGATGAACTGACTGAATGCTGATGCACTATGGTAAATACCATCAACACAGATACAATGTTCACAAAGCGAGACTTGGGTAGCAATCGGCATTAATGGCCACTGTAGCAATGATAATCGTTAATAATAAATATCACAAACTCTCTGAATTCGACAAATGTGATAAAAAAGTTGCACCACTGCCAATGGAAAGTAAATTTAGATTTAGAGGTGAAACATGTTGTGCAGTCTGCCACCATTGTAACCGAATAAATCAATCATTTGATTTGCTATTTTAGACAAGTTTTGAAATTTATAAAGAATAGAAAGCACTATCTGTTGTTTAAATTGTACCTCCACGTTGAAAGCCGGCTAAAATCGATCGTTTCTGAACTATTTTGTGGTAAAATACATGATGAGGTCAATTTCCTAAATCCGGGAGTATACTTGTCAGAACTATTTGGGGCAATTTAAGCCAAGCAACTCCGTTTGATTAACAATGACTTTTTGTATTTGTCCCAGTAATATCTAACATGTAAATAGGGTTAATCATTACAGCCATCGACAAGACCAGTGCTAGTATATATGAAGAATAGAAAATATAGAGCGCAAAAAATGTGAGGGGGTCGCTGCGTACATCAGACAAAGGCAGGTTCTTTACGCTTTTAGAGTTCATCGTCGAAAAATCTACGTAATTGTGTAACAGTGTATAAAGTTTTAAAATTAGGGTGCTGTCAGCTAAAGACTGAATTCTTGAAGAAACTGCGCAGTAAAAAGACAATTGCCAGGCATTACGAATGTTACATGAAACGAGGTTATCTTTTTGTGGTCGACGTGACATGTGCAAACTATTTAACACTGTACGTTCCGAACCAGCCTTGGAATGCCAGTGTACACAAAACATACAAAAAATCAATTAGGGCTGAATATTGTTGATACATAATGCTTGGTTACTGTGTCTTTGAATAAAATAAGATTTGAACCAATGAGTCTGTTGGCAGGATCAAGCCGCGAATTTACTTTTGGGAATTTTTTTATTATGAAACTTTAATTCCCAATCAACTGTAATTGATATATCTCTTGGTTTTATAGTATAGAATCTGATTTTGGTATCGATTATAAATTAGAAAACGTATGACGGTAAGCAGCTGCATCATTCCGGCATCTTCTCGTCAGACATTCATATTGCCTGAAATTGTCATGTGGTACAATTTATACGATCAAAAAATAAAATTTATGTCCCGTAAGAGATACATAAATAAAAAAATAAGTGAGAAAAATTGAATTAGTTGTTCATGCTCCCGGAAGACAGTGAAAAAAAATAAATTATAATAAAAAAATAAATAAGTATACTTCATTGAGAAATTCATATATGATTGCAGCCCACGCCAGGATCCCTCCCGGGAGCTCCAGTATGATTTTTGTTGTTGAAAAAAAAACCTGCATTTGAATGGAACCACGAAAGTTAAAAGAGTATTGAATAGAATACAGTTAACTGAATTTAGAAGTTTTGTTATTTTGGGAATAAATATGCACTAAATGACATAATTTAATTATGGCAGCGAACAGTTAAAATGCATCGGGTAGAAGTTTAGCATGTGCCAATGCTTAGCTCTTACCAGATAGAAGCAAACTAAATCAAAATTGGTTGAGAATCAATGAGAAGAAGCATTTTTATTGACTTTTATTATTGATTTTTGAATAGAATTTGCCATAAATTTGCATAAATTGATTAATTTTAAATTGATTAACAACATGATTAATTTTCAAAAAAATGTGCTAGCAATCTTTGAACCCACCTACGCCTGTCAGATCAACACAAACAGAACAGAATTGAAAATCGGTCAAGAAATTGGAGAAAGAAAGCAATTTTTTTTTAATACAATTGCATAAAATTTACCATTACATTAATTAATGGATATTAATTCAAAATTCTGTGACGAAGTTAAATAGTGCATAACTCACGCTAACCAAAATTAAAAGCAATCAACAATCAAAATGCTTTTGAAATGAGGAGAAGAAGCATTTTTTTTGTGATTTAGAAATAAATTTACATAAATTTCATCATAAACTTAATGATGAAATTCACGATTCCTGTGTAGAAGTTTAAACCGCCCAACCTTTAGCCCTAGTCATATGAAACAAACAGAATCAAAATCGGTTAAAATGACGAAGAAAGAAACATTTTCAAAACATGGAAGGGCACGCAAGGAACGGATGACGAAGGAACCGGACTAACGGACAGGACGACGAGCGCCAGCCCATGGCATAAGGTCTCATCGGGCGCTTCGGTGCCGGATGAGCTAAATACAACCATGTTACATCTTTAACAAATGAGATTCATGAGTGGCCTCAAGTGAAAAGTTGGCAAAAATGCACTAGCCAGTGTCAGCATGCACTCATGTATGAACAGGAAATTGTGTTCAAAGATGTATGTTGATGTTGTTTTGAAGTTGAAGGGGTTATGTGTCTGATCGATTGGAGGGCCCTTCCGCAAAATTGCATGAATGCTATATGAAACTCAACACAATGAGTAATTTCACGAATTCCCTCGCACTTAAACGCCCAAGTTATTTTAGAAATAAAAAAATAAAAAATAATGAGAAAAAATCTTCGGGGGGGGGGGGGGGAAAACAGAGATTTTACATGTACCCGAGAATTTTTTTTTTTTACTTTAAGTTCACATCTATAACGGCATCCAAAAGGTTAGTAATCAGGTTTAACGTTACCGATCGGTTGAATCCCATCAGCAGAAAACAGAGTCTTGCATCTTTCTAAAAATGAAGGTACAGTAGTAGGTAAAAAGAAATTTTTCTTTTTTCCAGAAATATAATGGTAAATGTCACTGTTTACTATAAGGAACGAAGTATGGCATGGTAGGCATTGTTTGGTACAGGACACTTCATGAAAGTGAGCTTAAATCGCAAATAAGTATCTTTTGGAAGAAAATAAGGTTGCAATAAACAACAAATAGTTTCATAAACTCATGGAATGAAATCGCAATTAGATTTAAGTGCCTTCTTACATCTTGTTCTGACTATTATGTATGCTTTCTGATAGAGATAAATGCTATTCATCCTTTGTCATCAATAGCATGCAGCCAGCGTTAGATACAAGGATTCCCCTGATGTCAGAAAGCCAATGTCAGGAAGGCGCCGCTATGGTCGTCCTGTCAGTAACTAGCACATCCAGTATGCTTTGCCATGATACACTGGACAAAGCTACTCAGTGTAAATACTGTCAGTTTCTGCAAGGGTTCTCTTGAAATAGTGGAGCCAAGCACAGAGCTCCTGGTGTCAATCTCACTCAGTAATGATCGGTTGGCTGTGCAAAAAAGACTGTCGTCGTAAGCGTGTATGAGAAGAAGACATGGAACTTGAGAGTAAACACTAAAACCAGAAAACGAAGCAGGTTGTTTTATTCTTCAATATACATGTTATTGACTCATGCCTTTCATGAAGCACTATTGTTATTGCCTTGAACATATGACGCATCCAATATGTAAATAATCCGAGACTTAATGATACTCCTCGTAGTAACTGTACTACATCAGTATATTGTTTACTTGGCAAAAATAGAACATATTATGAACTCATTTTATCATTCCAAAAATTTGTTCATTTTTATAGATAATATGGGTAACTTCTGTACTAAATAATAATAAGACTATTTATAGCAGTATAAATTAGAATAACAAAATAGAACTAGATTAGTACTTGAGACAGCATGGTAAGCAGTTCAATTGGTTGTTTATCTTTTTGTATTTCTTTGAACACCTCCGAAGAATGTTCATTCTTCAATTGAGTTCATGGCAGAGTTCTGTTATCTCTTCCTGGAAATTTTACCACACAGTGATTGTACAGTGTGTCTAGAAAATAATTGGGTGGCAACGTCAAAAGGCCCTTTATGAGTAATTGCGTAAAAACAATTTTGTGACGTCATGCTACATCACTATCAAGCATAAGTCTTAGCTTATCCAATCCGTTTTCTGTTCAGGTTTGCTTGTTTTAATTCTAAGATTTCAGTTACGAATATGATCAAATAATCATGCAGATTGCCTACTTTTCTACACAGAATATTAGCACAAACCTCTTCCCGAAAGCGTAACACAGTTGTGAATTCCACACCGTTCTTTGTTACAAGATTATTTCGAGATAAAACAAGCAAATCTGACAGAACAAACAGCATTTGAAAGCTAAGCTTTTGCCCTGATGTTTGTACCTAGAACGATTGGTCATTCAGCATTATTATTTTAACTGCAGAGAGCGCTGTTGCACTTGACAAACTTTTTTGAGACGTGCCTGCGCACGCAGTTTCAAAAATTTGCAAGAAAAAAAAAAACCTCTTCCGCAATAGAAAATACTGCTGGGACAATGATCTGTACATCACTGTAAGGCAAGTCTTAGCTTTGCAATGTTAAATGTGTTTCTGTTCAATTTTGCATTGTTAAATATCTGACGAGATAGTTCAACAACAAAAGCGGTGGATCACACATAATTGTCACTTTATTCGGCGACTGTACGTAAAAGTGCACAATCGCTGATTTTACTCTTCCTTAATTCAAATTAAACATATCTCAAGATTAATGACCAAGCAAATTGAAGACATAAATCTTACCTGTTGATCTTGAAGCTAAGACTATGCACTTTACGTGCATAAAGCATGCAATCGCATAATAGTGATTATTTCTAACTTGCCAAGAGGGTCTGTTTTCCCGTTGCACATCTCTTTTGAGACACACTGAATTGCAAGTTGAAATACAGTTCCAGCAGGAACAGTTATATTAACTTACAACACAATAGGTTTTTGTTTTGCTTAACAAAATATAAAATCAGGATTTATTTTATCAGGAGTTGTCACACACTTCTCTTCTCTCATTACTGCTCTTTCTAAAGATTCTGTATTTTAAACACTATATTTCCTTGTAATGCGCAAATACTAGAGTGGCAGCTGAAGTTTTTTTTTTTTCATAGTGAGTGATTAATCTATAATGGCCATTTTGCTGTAAAGCTGAAAAATGATTTGACAATGAATAGAAGGTGATCCGCGGTTACATCAACCAAATCACCATATGATTTCGTCAGAATAATGTTCTTCTTCTTTTTCTTTTTTATTTGTGTTTCTTTCTCAGGTCATTTCTTGGTTACCGAACGATGTCCTCATTTAACGCCAAGAGGTAAAGTTGAGGATCAAGCGGTCATGCCGCTGAAGTTAACGACACTCGGGAACGCGCGTCCTCCACGCGTGTATGCACGGGGGGGGGGGGGGGGGGGGGGGGGGGGAGCGAGGGGGCGTGCGGCAGTGTCATCATACAGGTGTATGTACCAATGTCGCTGTATGGATTCTTTTCAAATGGACTCTAAACACGTAATATTGAAACGCTCCTCAGAATACTAAATCAAGTATTCAAGTTTAAAAGATACCTTTTGAGTAAAACCTTCTGGTTAGAAAGTATATCCCTTTTCATGGATTTTGGCAGATTTTGATATCTTTTTTCAATGTACGCGGCGTACATCGTCGATCCGTCGAAGAAAAAAAAAAAAAAAAACCTTGTTACGCGTTTCTGCCATCATTGCGCACGGTGTGGCACATGTATATGAAGCTGCCCGTTACACCCCGCGGGCGTTACGACGCGTGCAAAAGTTTCAAAATGCTCCAACTACTTTTTATTAACATACTAATATTTTTAGGAAATTTGAAGGGGCATTTTGTTGACGTCCGTACGCTGCGTTTTTAGCGCGCACATCTCTTTTTCAATGAATATAACTTAGTTTTTTACGATGGTTTGGTATGTCTCACTAATCTACGTCAACAAGAACCTTTCCATCCAGCCAAAACCAAAGTATTTGCTTACATGCCCGAAAAACGTAATTGCACGTGCATAGCGTATGTATGAATGACGGCCATGTTTTAAATCACTCATAATTCCTAGAATTAACGGTGACCCGATACTTTTTATTGCATATTATAGATAGCGCTATGAAGCTGATAAGGTAAGGATTTCAGCGCATCATAGCTGTTAATGCAAAGTTTAGTGACGTCATCTATGACGTCACAAGCAAGCGTCATCACTGGTATTGTTCATTATCTATATGGCTCCGGCTGACCAAAAGGTGTACGCGCACATAAGTCGAATGTTAAGTTGATGGAGAATTTAAGGTATCGAGGGACATATTTTAGTTAGCAAGGATATTGATATAGATTGTTTGTCAACATTTTCTGTAGATTAAATGATGCGGAGCGTACGCAGATCACCATTCGTCTCAGTGACGTATTAAAGTCTAGATTACTATTAAGCCTTGATGAATTGTGATATTTTGGTAACAGTGTCCTTTGGGTGTGAAACCAGCCCATATTTTAAAATGTTTTGAAGTAAAAAAAATGATTTTTTTTAATATCCATTGACTGTGTTGATTGTTGATGTCAACTCGATTCAAATAATCAGTGGAATGGAAGTGATTTTGAATGTATTGGGTTAACTGTTATTAGGTATAACAAACACCGCATGCAAGAAGGGTGTAGTTTAGACACCATACATGTCTAAGCTAAGTAAAATAACAAACAGACAAATGAAATTGATCTTGTTTTCTGATTTGAGAGCAGTGGATTATGGATCTTTTTATTTGTGATAAGACTACCCATTATTATACGCCTAACGATAAATCTAGTATGTTTGTTTCATACCGACTTTGCATGATAAAAAGCAAAATTTGAAGTTTCGAGGAGTTTGTATCATAAAATCTAAAATCTACAGCTTGCAATGCATTTTTACATGTCTTTTGAGTAATTAATTAATTCAGCATGAAGACTGGGCCTGCTCCTCATGGACAGTGTTGTGTGTGTGTGTGTGGGGGGGGGGGGAGCACCTATAGCCTACGGTGGACCCCTCTGTATAATTAAAGGCACCGCTGAGTAAGGCTATCCATCCGTATGGTTTTATCTGTTATCTTTCTATATTTTTTGTTCATAAATGCATGCTTAGTAACCCTAACCCTAACGAAGCACATAAAGAGGTTTAACCCTAAAAAGCCCAAGCTATTTTTGGCTCTCCGTGGCCCACGGGGGGGGGGGGCACATTGTGCCCCCCTCTCTAAAATCTTTATTTTTGGACCAATCACTCTCAAATTTGGCACGCAAGTAAAACAACTAAAACTCTACAAAACGCAATCATCAATATTTCTCAAGGTCACCACATGGGGGCGCTATTTACCATAATATAATGAAATACATAGAAAAACGGGATTTGGTTGGATATTTCTAAGTTTTTGTCTTTAATAGCCTATGAATGCATTCACAAATGATTAATTTGTCAATAATTATACAAGAAAACAAATTTTTAGATAGAATATAAGTATTTTTGAGCAAACTTTGCCTGTTTGGGGTTCATATTTTGTGTTACCGTACATGCAGTGATAATGTAATGCGTATATGCACGTAGTACTATGCACTGTTGTTTGTCCCAAAAGAGTTAAATAAAATGGATAAATGATTCTTTTGTTCATTCTGGTACACCTTTTTGATGGAATTACACTTTGATACATCAAATCGTGTATAATATAGTAATAAAACATGGAAAATAAAGAAAAATAACAATAAAAATGAATTTTCAATATTTTTTATTGTTTTGGCGCCAAAAACAAAGAAAAACAAAAGAAATTTATTGAGTATGTTCTTTAAAGATGAAACATAAGTTTTATGTCATGAACGAGCCAAATAAAATGAAAAGCAAGTGACAATAACTCTTTTGTGTAGTGAAAAAACAATGAAACATCAAAAAATGACACACATGACCTTCAAAATGTGGTTGCCATGGCAACACGACTTTACGGGGAACCCTAAATTATACACCAAAATGTTCGCCATAAAGTTTTAGGAAAAGTCACCGAGTTTGATGAAATTTCGCCAAAAATTGTGGAAGTTACGAAGGAAAATGTAGTAGGGGGCACATTGTGCCCCCCTAGGGCTTTTTAGGGTTAAGCAAAAGAGAGACACGGTTAACCCTTTAAAGGTGGATTGTGTTCTTTGTTTCTGTTTCAGATCTCCTGGTGAGTGAAATGTGGCATATTATGGGCGTCAGATGGTCGGCAATCGTAGGCGGTATCATGATGTCTTCTGGTGTTTTTATCGGATCCTGGGCGACGGAACTCTGGCACATTGGGATAGCGATAGGTGTCTTAACAGGTAAAAGGAAAAAACGTGGAATTGCGCAATCAAAACAACGGTCTGCTTTCAGGGGCGTCAATCCATTTTTTCGGAGGGGGGGTTATTGTACCTTGGAGGAGGGGGTTTTATTATACCTTACACTAGCTTTTAAACATATTCTTCTATAATATTTCATGATTTTTTTTGAAGGGGGAGGAAGGCCAAAAGATGTTTGCCCCCCCCCCCCCGCCTGTGGACGCCCATGCTTACTTTAGTTTCGTGTATATCTTGCAGTTATT
Organism: Eucidaris tribuloides; assembly: GCA_001188425.1. Taxonomy (NCBI): domain Eukaryota; kingdom Metazoa; phylum Echinodermata; class Echinoidea; order Cidaroida; family Cidaridae; genus Eucidaris; species Eucidaris tribuloides. The sequence goes on from JZLH01S0162665.1 coordinate 25,384, forward strand.
TTTCTTCATTTAAAGTTTACCGAGAGAAATAGAAACATTTTGCCATTCATTTTAAAGTGTGCAAATTAACTGAATACCAAATTCATTTATTTATCTCAACAACTGTTTATCTGAATAATAATATAAATGTTTCAAGCAGAACCGGAAATGTTCCGTTGTTGGAGCCATGATTGTTACACGAATAGGCAATGACATTTCTTCAAACAAAAAGAAATTAAATGAATAAAAGTTATAATTTCGGTTGGAAATATAACCTCAAATAATAAGATCTCATTTTTTTTTACCGTATTCTCCAACACTATCCCAACAAATGAAGACACAATCAGTGGCGTATCTACGATTTTTCTTCTGGGAAAGGGATGGGGGACTGAAACCAATGGGTGAACTGGTGATAATTGCGTTCCTTGCGATTGGTGTGCATTTCTTCGGGCTTTTCTCCTTACTTTCTATTTTATGATTTTCCTTATTTTGCCATCAGGTTATGGGAACCTATGACCTCTAGTTTGGTCTCAAGGGAGACATTCCTCATCAACCTCGTACCTCAGTGTTAGTCCTAACCCTAACCCCAAACCCCAAACTCTACCCCTAACCCTAATCCTAACCCAAACCTAACCCTAATCCTAACCCAACCCTAACCCCAAAACTCTATCCCTAACCCTAATCCTAACCCAACCCTAACCCCAAACTCTATCCCAAACCCTGATCCTAACCCTTACCCTAACCCTAACCCTAACCCTACATGATAGTGCGCGAGTGAGTGGTCATGGCTGTGTAATACAGTGATGTATGTATGAGAAATGTCTCCCTTACGTCTCCCTTATCTGTATACGTCCCGACCCATTCCGTCCCACATTGATCTAACACTGACAGTTCTGCTTACAATCAGCGAAATGATACTTTCCATTATATTTTCCATTTGCCAATGCAGGTTTAGGACTTGGGATATCGTATATGTCCTGTCTCCGCATGACCACCGTTTACTTTGACAAGAGATTTGCCATTGCTAATGGACTGGCCTACCTGGGGTTTAGCCTCGGTCAGTTAGCGACACCCCCGATCTTCCAGGCGATGCTCGCTTACTATGGATGGAGGAACGCCATGCTTCTAGCCAGTGGTGTGATGACCCACAGTATCGCTACAGCGTGTTTGTTAAGACCACTTTCGGGTCAGTTGACAACCCGGCATAAACGTAGAGGCCTGTTGGCGAAATCAAACTCAAAAGAGACAAGCGAGAATATAGCAAAAGTTTCCCGTGATAACAATCATGAATTAACTAAACGTGTATCCATTGACACCGGGTATCCTCAATCAGCATGTCATGTAGATGAAACAAGTTCTGGTACCCTTGCAGCAGAAGTGCAATATGATGGAAGCGAGAACAACGAAAGCGGCAATGATTCAAAGGAATGTTCACCAATGCAGAGCGAGGGTCCATCTGCAAAATTTGCGCCCGGCCATGTTGAGATTGATAATCCAGGTTCTATCAATCCAGGGGGCACCAGGTGCAATGGAAACTCGAGGACGAGGAGGCCTAGTCGTGGAAGACGTGCCAGCCAGGCAGTGGGGAGGTCGTTTTCGCGAATGCTCGGATTCGAAATCATCAGACGCGAAGCTTTCATTTTACCGCTGCTCTTTACGAATTTTATCCTGTCGGGTTGTTGTTTCATATTGCAAGCACACCTGGTCGCCTTCGTGCTCGACCAGCAAACTGCGTCTCATTCTTCCGCCGCCAACTTGCTGTCCATCATGGGTGCTGGTGTCGCCATCAGTCTCATGGGATGCAGTCTGCTCGGAGATTTCCAGATCGTTCGCCCGACGCGACTACTGGACATCACTGTGATGATCGGTGCGGTGTCCTGTTACATCATCGCAATTGAACAGCGTTACGCCGTGGCTGCGGTCTGTGCCTTCTTCGGTGGTATATCCATCGGTGGTATTAAGATAGGGATGCTAGTCAAAACGAAACTCCTGATAAGTCCTCTTTACGTCGCTGATGGAGTGAGGCTGTTAACTCTATTTCGTGGAACTGGAAGAACAGTCGGTACTGTTATCTCAGGTTAGAACACGATTTACTTGCCGATAACTGCTTAGCTGCATTCATTGAAATAATACAAAGCTCAAAAGTGACCATAAACATCCCATCTTTTGTCAAACATTATTTTGATATGTAATGTGATATTCCTTAATGTAGGCTGCTGGAGAAACTACGATCGTGAGTTTTTAATTTGTTAATCCCGCCTAATCTTCGCCATTGCAATTAATTAATGTTATTTCACATATTGTATTATAATACAATAGTTGGTACAAGTAGTAAGTTAGTATGGAAGAACTATCTTGGTCAAGGGCACATCGAAGATACTGAGAAACCAACCTTTCATCCCTTCAGGACCTCAGACATGAGATGAGTGGGTTATTGTGTGTCACCATTTGATATCTAAGGAACTTACTCAAAATTTGCTCTGAGACGAAGGGGCGTGGTTCATGTAGTCTGCAGGCACAGACTTTATTTTGGCACTTAAATTTTACAGTGGCTTGAGCCAAGACTAATCTTGTTGCTCAGTGCTTGTGCATAACACAGGGCCTATGGAAGAACTAGTCTGCAGCACAGATTGTTCAGACCCTGATTTGCGTAGCACGACGGTCAAGGGTTTATTCCTGTAAACTATGGTTCATGTGACCCAGTGGAGGCCAAGAGGTAGAGCCCCATGTACATATGGGATACAGCAGGAAGAACGCGTCAATCCCGGGTGAGCGTCAAGCCCCCTGGGACACTTTTGAAATTTATGTCAGCCCAGTAGAAATGTTTTCTGTAGTAGCAGAAGTTTTAGAGAAAGCATGCGTAGTAGTACTGTAATGGGACTAGCTGGCTCAAATTTCTCATCCATATGTTTCATAAAATAACAGATAATTTTGGAGATACCATCGTCTCGTTTACCTTGTTTTGTTTTCTTTCTCATTCCAGGCCTGCTCTACGATGCATCGGGAAGTTACAACGTGTCTTTCATTTACGCTGGTTCCATGTACGTCTTGGCCACGTGTTTCAATGTCCTGATGACGTGTCTCTTTCGGCGACGCGAAAAGCGACTCCAGGATGAAGAGACGAGTAATGCGAGCGAGGAAGCCGAGGCGAACGGCAGAATGAACTGAAATCAATATCCAACTTACTTACTTACTGCCTATGATGCCTCCTTTAGGGCAGCAACGAAGGTCCTCTCCTCCTGTCGGTTCTGGGCTGTTTCTGGACACCTCCCCTTGTCAGGTTCTCATTTTATCCTCTACTGTGCGTCGACAGGTGGTGAAAAGGGCAGTGACATGATCGGGAGAAGTATAAAATGTCTCCAGATCCAAACGGGTTGAAAGATACACCAGTCTGTATACTAGCTGGGTTGTATTTCCTGACTGGAAGGATTTTTGTTGGATTTGTTTATTGAAGGATAACCAAGCATGACCATACCAGTATTTAATTTCTCCTGTGCCCTGAGATAAATTAATCCCATAGAAAGCTACACAACAAATCTTACTGTCACAAGGCATTCCGATGGTAGCTCTTTGAAAATGAGTTAACTTTTGACTACAAAATGTTCACAGTAGAATCCTTGCATAGTTTACTTCACTCTTGAATAGTTCTACCTCAAGTTGAGGACTTCCCCCGCCTCATCATGTCATTTACCTCATTCTATCCTTCTTCGTCTTCTTCTTCAAGTATTAAATGTCCAAGTGTCTGATTTGACCGTTCCATAACAACTGCAATGAGATGAAAATGATTTGGCATGTAGCAAATAAATTGTCACACAACTAATATCTGAAGTGAAATTTCTCTTCATTACAAGATTAATGGTGTAACCAGGATTTTTTTTTAGTTGTAGGATGGTAAACTAACCGATCTTATCCTGCTCAGCTCAAGTCGCTCGCCACTCCTCGCGTGGAGCACGCTCTGTTAAGTTGCTGCTCAGTGGAAAAAACCCTTGAAACTACTGAATTTCATGAAGTTAGCAATGCAGAATATTTATATATACATCTCTCGACATTTAAACATATACCCGCTTTAACTGACTTGAATTTTTGATTTGAATCCTTTTATTTAATTCATTTTAATATAACTTTTGTTTAAAAGTTCATTCTTTCTGGAGCTACTCATTCTGATATAACAAAGAAAAAGCAGTCATCAGTAGAATGAATATAGTTATATAATGAAATCGTCATGAAAACAAAGTAAAATCCGATTTTTGCAAGGGTTGTAGAGACCGTGCTCTTACGACGATTGTCAATCGCTTGTGCATTTCTTAAAACGGTATTCAAGGTGTGCCAACATGGGACACTTCAACCTAAAAGAGAATAACTCTTAAAATGCAAACACATATCCAAGACTATGCATACATTGTGTACAGACGGCACAAAGAATCCGATTGCTGCATTTCCCATTATACTTGAGGGATTATTGTGCATTATGGAAAACATTGATGCCCCAATTAAATAATTTGAGTCAAAGGAATGCGCTGTTCCATTCTGCCACGACAACGACCCTTTTAGTTTGAAATAATAAGGGCTAGTCAATTTACAAAATAAATTTGGTTTCTTTTTGTGCGAAATCTTGACGTGTGACATTTCGTCTGTTTGGAAGAGATCAAAATAATACGACTGGCTTGGATGCGTTTAACTTAAAAGAAACAGTTAAGGGAATAGTGAAACAAAGATATTAGAATACGCTACTCACACCACTTGGAAACTATGTTTGGATTTGTAATCACATTTATGTGTGAAAATTTTGCAACATCGTGTTATATTAATCTCTTTCACGGCGAAGTAAATACATGTATATCTTTACATTCGTACGAAATACTTTAAACTGAAATGTAGTGAAACCAATTGTATTAAATAAATGTTCAATATGCTGAACTGCGGGTGTTAGGATACAAATCACCATTTTAATATGAAGCAGGTGTCCACAGGTCGTGAAATGATCATTGTTCCTGCTCATGATGCATGTGCAATATTATCTTCCGATGAAAACAATAATTTGACGCCATATGTAAACAACATGGAATTTTTTTGTTCGACGATGGCCGAGCTGATATTAAAAATTGTGTAAAATGTGTGGGTATACTCACATTACTTCTTGCGAATGAAGCTATTTAAGTTCCCTTTTGCCAGAAAGGGGCTCTAGTATCATGAGCTAACCCTTAATCCTATTCCTCTAACCCTATCCCTAACCCTGAATAACCCTTTAAGCTCAAAACGCCGTAAACTTAACCACAAATTCTATACCTAACCCTAACCCCTACCCTAACTGTAATAAATTCTAAAATGGACTTTGGTTAGACGAAATTATTTTGGAATCTATACGTTACCTCAATTGATACAGCAATGCGACTGAGATTTTTAATTTCTGGTCCAATTAAAAAAGCGCATGTACAGGCAGAATTCAGGATATGATACACTATTAATCGCTTCATCCACGCACCACAGCTCGTTACTCAAACATCGTTGTTCTGCACGTTCTGAGTTTGTATTTTTTGTCAAACAATAGACTAGATAAACACTTCATAATTGATCTTCATGTACTCTTTAATAATGATGTTCGTTTACTCCTTGCCCAGGAGAAAATTGTGTGGGTCACAAATGCCTTTAGGTTTGATCTTTATTAATTTTCACGTAGTATACGCTAACGTGAGCTTCATTTTGATCTCCGTCAAGCTTATTGTGTACTTGAACGTAATTAATCCATCCAAACTCAGTATTGTAATCTATTGCAGAGATCACTGAAGTAGTTAAGTAATCATCGTTGAACGAATATGTCTTATGTATACAGGATATTCTGGAGGAAAATGGCTTATTTTTGTATTGTGTCAATGACATTTATACAGGGTTCTCATCAGGGATAAAAAGTGGACCATTTTTGTTTTTGTTGTTAAAGGAGGGTCACCATGTTGTAAAATGAAAACTACAAAACCAGAACGGGTCAACAAACTTACTCCGAGTACATGTATCTGGAATTTCTCGACGATACCTAGTTTTTTTTATTTCCATGGACAAAGCGATTTAAATATACTTCGGAGACATAAGTAAGAAGATGGAACAGGTTCATTTTTGGCCTGGCTTCTAGCCAATAATGTCAATGGATGTAAAACTGCTTGTCATGTTTTCATCATAAAACCGATAACTCACAATTTTCCATTGTGGCCTCAGGTCTCCTAGCCGGATACGCAAGGCAGACAGCGTACACCCGCGGTCTGTTTCTCGTGTGTGTGTGTGTGTGTGTGTGTGTGTGTGTGTGTGTGTCTGTGCGCTTTTGTGTGAAAGTTCTGTAGTTATATATATACAAAGTATATAAATAAATTAAAAAATATATGTATATATCTATCTATATCTACCTCATCACATGCTCGCTTTGCCACAAACAATACGTAGGAAAAACACAAAACACTCTTTACATAAGGTTCAACAACACACGCTCAGACATAAAAAAAATACCAGACAGAACGCCGTAAAAATATCCCAATTGCAGCACTCTTCAATCTCCCTCATCACATTATCAAACATGCCCAACTTAGAGCAATTGAACATATTAACAATCAAAACCCAGACGTAATCCTCCTCAGAGAATCCTTTTGGATGAATAAACTAAAAATATTAGCACCCCTTGGCATCAATGTTGAATACTAAAGCACTTTCCGTTCCACTAGACTACCTCCCCTTTCCCGCGCCTTAATTTCCTCTCCTTATTCCACTTCCACTCTAGATACGACTCCGACCAGACCGTCCCTGACTGCACCAGCTACCAGGTTTAAGTATGTTTTTTGTTTTTGTTTTTTTGTTTTCTCCTCGCCTTGTCTGTTACTACCTGTTTTTACTATTTAACTCGACTATACCATGCATGCAAATTTATTTCTGCACTCTGTTTTCAGTTTGAGTTTGTATTTAATTTCAAGTGTCTACCATTATTCTAGCTTTCAACCGGTTTTACTTGTTTTGTTTACATATTTGCATGAATTGCTTACTTTACTTTTATACTCATATGCATGTTTATATTTTGTTGTGTGTTATATTACAGAATCCTGATGAAGGCCAATGGCCGCAAGCTAGATTAAAAAACCCTGGAATATAGTTGAAACGTCTCCATTCCCTAGTCTTCATATATATATTAGAAACGTGTGTAATACATTTGCACTTGTCTAATGGCTTTAATGTATATTGGGCAATCAAATGATATTAATGTTTATTTAAAGTTCATATAATAATATTATATCTAACCGTCCAATGCAATAAGGTGGAAAATGTGCAGGTGCAAATATGACAACTTTTATGTCTTGCAAGGAGATCGTAAGTGAATTGGTTCAATGTTGTGTTGGGAGTTGGGATGTATGTTCGTGTTTATGATAAATGCATACTATTTTGTAATGCTTTTGGATAAACGTACGGAAGACTGCCTGTATACAGACCATAACAAAATACTCGTTAGACTGTCCAGTACCCACACAGCTCAATCCAACGTATCTTTTCTTTTTAAAAGAGTGAAAAATGAAAATATCGCTCTTAAATGGGTGCGTTTTTGAGGAGTAAAAATAGTGAATTCATAGTGATTCTATGTCGGTGACCTCGGGTATCACTCGGTACATCACTTTGGGTAACCTTTAAAAAGTGTAGTTCACACATTCTCACTTTATTTCTGCTGAAATTCATTCTTTTCATATATAGTGGAAGAACCATTTCACGTTTTAAGAGTAAATCTTGGACATCATAACAGATGCTATACATAAATGGAACATTGGTATCACTGTACCTATTTCAATAAAGTACAATCTATGTATTACATGTACTTTATTTTATCAAAATGTGTAACACAACAATATTTTCGAGTGTATATGTCTTCATTAGTTGTGCAAATAAGTGGGCGATATAAAATGCATACACTATAGTTAAAAAATATTTTATAATTCATATGCTTTGTATAATTCATATTTTCGTACATTCATACATTCCATATTTTGTCATGCATATATGAGCAATAATTAATTATAAACTTTATCAATAACATGCTGTTTCACCTTTGTATCTGTTATGCTAGAGTTCTGTAGACAAATACAACGGCACATGAAAGGCAATGTTTAATAATAATTCCGATTGTCAAGAGTCTAAGCGTCATGTTCGTACATGCCTTCAATGTGCTTAGATTGGTGTAACAATGAAGCCATGGGCCTCATGGGAGGGGGTGCGGGGGGCACTGTACCCCTTTAAACATGTTCAAACCGCAAAATTCGGCTAAGCAATGTAAAATTTTGGGTAATATCAATTAAAAAATTGGGATAAGTTCATATAGAAAATGAAAAAGAAAATGAACTTCTAATTTTCAAAGAAAATACGATTGAAAAGTAGCTTTTCTTTCTAAAATAATTGATTCTTGTAGGAATCTGTTTGAATTTTGCTCAAACTTTAGTGAGTCCCATGTAACACTTTTTGCAGCTTCTTTTCAAAATTTCCTAAAGATCCAATAAGTTTAGAGGTTTCTGCCAGAATTTTCCTCCAGCTTCTGCACCATACATCAGCAAAAAAAAAGGGGGGAGAGATTTATATGTATAATCCTCCTTTTTAGCTCACCTGAGCCGAAGGCTCAAGTGAGCTATTGTGATCGCTTTTTGTCCGTCGCCCGTCCGTCGTCCGTCGTTCGTCGTTCGTCATTCGTCGTTCGTCGTGCGTAAACTTTTTCACATTTTCATCTTCTTCTTTGAAACGCGTGATTGGATTCAGCCCAAACTTGGTAGGAATGATCTTTAGGGAGTGGGGACTCAATGGTCCTCAAATGGTACACCTGGCCTCCCTGGGGGCCCAGGGGCAGGACCATAAAGGGCCAAAAGTAGGTAATTTTCAAACATCTTCTTTAGATCCAGAAATTATTTAGCTAAGTCACTGTGTGTGTAGACAAAGTCCCTTTTTGGGCCACAGAAGGATAGATTGAGTTTTTAGACTGTTTTTTGTATTTACCCTTATCACAGAGTAGTCTAGAATTAGAAAAGGTGTGAATCTGGGCCATATGTTTCATAAAAGTTGAAATCATGTCAAAGGTTTCCTATTCTACTGCAATCCGTGGCTTTGATTGGCTGTAAAGCATGGTTGATTCAGTACTACATGTTTTACAGTCAATCAGAGACACGAATTGCAGTAGAATGTCAAAGTTTACATGATACCAAATTTTATGAAACAGGGCCCAGCACACGGACTCTATCAAACCAAGGAGGTACTAGGGTAGTACCTCCTTGATCAGACGAAGGAATACGGGTCAATCCTCGTATCCAATAGGGTGCACAACGCTATAGATATATAAACTATATGGGATGTACATTTGCAACCCAAATCTCCACTGTCCACCATATACCGTAGGCAACAGACTTGAACCTTTGGGTGCAGATTAGAATCCATTGGGTGCAGACTAGAAGTAAGGGATGTAGATTTTCATCTATGGAGTGCTGCTATAATAGCTGTTCATCCTATGGGTACATTGATTGAACCTGTATTTCTTAGAGTGGAGTTAAAAATAAACACAACTTACTTCACTCTTAATTTGGGTTTTATGATTGGGGTAAAGAAGAACAGCAATCTATGAATTACGACTACATGGACGATGACCTTGGATTCAATTTGTGCCTTAAAATGCACTAAATATGCTGAAAGACACAGGCTAACATTGTGGAACTTCAATTTAAAAAAAGAGTCAAACTGTGATAGCTGAGCTATATAGTAATGCTTAAATGGACAAATAAACACCCTAGAATACAAAAGTTTGGAAAGTTATGCCGCCACTGGCAAGATATGCATGAGTTAATGTTAATGAATTTTCACTGAAGTGGAGTATAAAATAGCCTAGATTTACACACAGTAAGTCTATGGGAGGAAATGGGCATGATGAATTTGGTCAACCTGAGTACATGTAAACTTTCACTTTTTTTAAAGCACTAAATAATCATTTTGAAATACGTTTTCTTTTCAGGGCTTCATATCTAAACCATATCAAACACACTTCAAGCAAGAGTATTATAAGTAGCTCACATTTGTTTTAACTGTGGTCATTGTTAGCCTGTGGTATTAATATTTCTTCAAAATATTATCTTATGCTGAAACATCACAGATATAAGTATAGTTGCCATCTTTTAATGATATCATATTTATTGATTTTTGTAATGTCTCTTGCATGGCCTAACCAAATTTTTTTCTCAAACTTTCGATGTTCTATTTCAACAAAAATATTTTAGATTTTCTAAACGTACACTTATATTCGGGGAACGTTTCCTTTAAATCATCGTACTTTGATTTTAGGAAATGACCCACTTTCACTTCCAGCATGCTGATCAAAACATGCGTACACTTGGTCACTTACATCCCGTATTTCAATTTCAATTTCATTTATTTCCACATAAGGCATAAAAAAACATTAACACAAGTCAGAAACATAACAAACATAAGCATTATATTGAAGAAATATGGCGCGCAGTAGGTAGGAAAATTTGTAAAAACGAAACTTAGTTTCATCATGGTGTCATACATGTTTACAAGCAGGATTCAAGGACTGTACATGTATTATAGCCTTCCGAATTTTTTTCCTTGTATGCATAAAACAGCTGCAATACAAGTCTTGTTTTTGTTCTTTCATATTGTGTTTCTTACATCCATCTTCGTTCGTCCATGTATACAATATATTATACAATATACACTTATTATCCTATCTTTACTTTATGGACCTATACAATCCAAGCTGTGCTTTCAAATTAGGTTCCTCTGCTTTTCGTTTTAAAATTCAAGAATACATCTATGTTCAATTTCCTGATTTGTATACATAACATTGAAAGTTGTAATTTGTATATCTGTTATTTTAAACTCACAGTCTATATTCTTTCCGGGTTTTTTTTTATTGACAAATGCACTTTAATGTATTGCTTTCATTTGTATTGATTAATATATAAAATGTGAACAAATAGAACAAATAAATTCAGTCAATCAATCAATCAAACAATCAATACATTATGCATAATCAATACTGAAAATTCCGAACAATCTGATAAAGCAGCTCTACTCAATAAAATTTGTAAGTTGTATAATACTTAGATAAGTTGCTACAAAAATGAAATATCAATAGTAACAGATTAAATTCCATTTTCGAAAAATTATAATGATTTACTCTCCTTTTGGCCATAAAATATTATGTTTCTTTAAAACAGAGACATGAGACCCGTAGCTACTAGCTATATGATATTGGCACCGCCCCAATAATATTGGAAAGAATCATTTCCAGCACTTAGCGTAGCCAAAGGGGGTGGGGCATGGGGCTCGCAAGTTGCCCCGCCCCCCCAATAAATGCTTTTTCGGAATTTTGATTCGGTCACGAAAGACTCCTCGTCGGTACACAATGGCGGACCGACAAAAAAATAATTTGTATAACCGACGAAATATCTTATAAACCGCACAAAAATATTGAAAGAAATTTACATTTTCAAATGTAAAAATCATTTTTTTCAGCGTCGCCTCGCTCCGCTCGCATTCGCATAAAGTGCATTTTCTTCATGTCGGTGTTTTTCGTAACCAGGGTCAAAACCGCTTGTCATGAATACTTGATTTGATGACATTGTGGAACATTATCGGTATAGTACAGTCAAACTTGAGTCAGGTGTACTACACAGACAACAGCGTTCCACAATCAAACGACCCGAACACATGTTGACCGACAAAAATGTTTACAGGCCTAAACATTAAACTGTTGAAAGTTCAAACATTTCAGCCAATATGTAGCATTTTAGGAAACAATCTGGAAAAAAAGAATAGAACGATATTTGTGATACCGGGCACACTAGACTTCACCATGTGAAGGTGGATGGAAACATTATTTGCCCTCGGCCCGTTCCTCGTAACCAGCACAATCAAAAAGCCACAAATTGGTCTTTTAATTTGCCCACACGTTCGTATTCTCATAGACTTCGAAAAATCTCTTCCGCAAGCAATGTTGAAATAACCAAAATTGTGGCATGATTTATACTTGTGTGTTCCTATATATTACAGTACTGCGTGAGTGTCTGATATAAATAATATCAGAAATTCAGAAGCCTTTGTTTACGATTGTAGAAATATAACTTTCAACTTTCTTATGACTCGAAATCTATTTGATGTCTGAAACGCTCGTTCGCTTCGCTCACGGTCGCTGCATACATTACCATTTATTAGTAGAAGAAGCATATTCGTCCTAAGAAACGTTTTTAAACCGTTTGAAAACGTTTCCTCGGACAGAAAACGCAATCGGACCTTTCTAGAACGGCAGAGAAACGTTTTCTGGACGTTTCGTGTTTGCTGGGATTACTTCTTATAGTTGTATCAGTAGCGGATCTACAAGGGTCGGGGTAGGGGGTTTAACCCCCCCCCCCCCCTTGGGCTGCCAAGTGAAGAATTTGTGTGGTCTTATTATGTTAGTAGATGTCAGGAAAACCGAAACGTATTACAAAATTTGTTTTAAAAAACAGTGCAAAAAAAATTTTCATACACAATTCTCAAATTTTTGGCGCGCTTCGCGCGCAAACATATACAGGTTTTTTTAATTTTCGGGGCTCTTCGCGTGTAAACATACGCATTTTTTAAATTTTCACTGCGCAAACATACACAATTCAAAAAATTTCGGCGCGCTTCGCGCGCAAACATGCATTTTTTAATTTTCTCCCATCACCATTCGTACGAAAAAAACTTTACCAAAAAGCTAGATCCGCCCGTGTGTATCAATTATTCACTATTATCGTAAATCATTTAACTGTTATCATTACACAACATGAATATGTCGGTATGTCGGTACGTCGGGAGTTTGTCGGTACATTCGGGTGCCTTGCCCCCCCAATGGCAAAAAGCTGGCTACGCTACTGATTTCCAGTGTATACTCTATACAGCCTATACTATACCATTTTCCTTCCTTGTTAACAGTCCATACGGTAGTTGCTTTAAAAGCCATTTGGCCCACTTAAGTCAACATTAATACATCCATTATAACGTATGGTGGATAAATCATGATAATGTTTTTGCATTCGTACATATTTTCCTATACTGAAACATCTACAATTACGAAAACAATAACGAAAGAAGTCCAATTCGGAATCTAATTTGCACCCTATAACATACATGCCATGTTCCTTTTAGATACGGAATGGAGCAAGAGGCGCAAATTATGAAGCCTTTAGGATGCAGTCCAAAACAATCACTAAGTGTTCCAAGACGTGAAAAAATCTGAGTGACGCGTTTACAATACGTATTTCCCACATGGACTGCAGTGTCAGATTGAATTATACGGAAGACGTATATTATCAAATTGATATTTTTATCTTGGATGCCTTGATGTAACATAATTTTTATCCTTTTTTTTGGGGGGGGGGCTGTTTATTTAATAATTATCCCCTTAAACATCATTATTATATGTGTATACATTATATATGTATGTATGTGTGTGTGTGTGTGTGTGTGTGTGTGTGTGTGTGTGTGTGTGTGTGTGTGTGTGTGTGTGTGTGTGTGTGTGTGTGTGTGTGTGTGTGTGTGTGTGTGTGTGTGTGTGTGTGTGTGTGTGTGTGTGTGTGTGTGATTAAGTTTAAATCATTATTCCAAAACATTTCCCTGGGGTGTACGGAAATGGTGAGAGGGGGGGGGGGTCACAGCGCCTCCTACTCCCATTCTCATACATCTATGGCACAACACGTAGCTACAAACAAGCGTGCAGCAGCACGGGAAGTGTATGCATTTCATAAATATCACAGACCCTGGTAAGTCTGATAGACAAAACATCTGTTTCTGATCATCGTATGTAGGGGAAGAAACTTGCTTTGTCTTCTACCTCCATGCTTTGACTGAGAGGTCAACTACATCATCCTCCATGACTACATGTAGTCTGTTCCTGTCTGACCCTTATTCCTTCTCCCGGGGGGGCCAGTCAAACATAATGTTGTACACATGCGTGACCAAAAAAACGCGTTTAAAGGGGTGTTTTTTCAGTTTTAGACGCGGGCCGCGCGTGCACGCGTTAAGGGTATCAAAAATACCGATTTTCAACAAAAAGGGTGGTTTTGAAAGACTGTTAAAACGCATTTAGGGTATTTTTTTTCAAAAACTTTTTCCTCCTCGTTTCTGAGAAGTGTTATCCCCGGTTACGCGTTACGAAAGCGATGTATACAACCCTGGGAAACAACTGCAGGAAAACGGATCGTGAAATTTGTCACACCATTGTCTACGCGGCACGCTTCGTGTGTACAGTTTTGGCGTGGACAAAACTTGTTTAGGGGTCATATTCTGGCGATAACTTGTTTAGGGGCCAAAATGTGTAAATAAGCACGTGGAAAACTTGTTTAGGGGGGTATTTTGCACACAGAGAAAAACTTGTTTAGGGGGTGTCTGGAAATAATTTGGTCACGCATGTGTACAACATTATGTTTGACTGGCCCCCCCGGGTTCCTTCTCTCGACGTGATTGGCAAAGAAACGATACTTATTGGATACGATAGGCCGTGTTACTCGGTTACAGATCGTGATATTATCTAGGTGGATGAGGGTAATACTAAGAAGTTTGGTCCTACCAATACGTACAGTGTACATTATATTTACCGCTTGCTTTCGTAGCTGAATTCTCCCATATCACACTACACCAGCACACGCTATATGTGAATATTATTTGCTTAGTACATACATAACAATACCTTCTGAATGGAGTTTTCTCCAGTGCGTTTCTTTTGTTTCATAATACGTGGGTGACGTACGGTACGTTGTACTGACGAATAAATACATTCAAGTTGGAGGTCAAGATGTCTGTGACCTCCAGGCGCTGTTGTTCCATTCACTGACTTCGAACATTTTATAGATGCTTCATCGACTGTGAACATAGTCAAAATACAACTAACTCCGCGATGTCAAATTCAAGAACTAAACGAACACATCTGCCGACCGACATGGACGCCAGGCCGGTGGCAGCACCAGACGGTGGTTGGGGGTGGATGATCGTAGCGGCGACTTTCACCAATGGAGTGGTCTTGGCTGGTTTCTCAGTGATGATCAGCGTTCTGTACGTGGAATGGAGTCAACACTTTCAGACTGGAGCTGGTGAAATGAGCTGGATCGGCTTCCTGTTTCCAGGGACTGCGGGACTTGCTAGTAAGTGTTGTGATATCCGTGCCATTATTATCTCTGTAAAATTATCCATATCGATATTCCATAATTGTGTATACTCTGCACGTGTTTTCCGCATGATTTGAGCCAGTGCACATGTATATTCCCATACAAAAATCCCGGCAAAATCAGTAAGCTTAATATACGGCATTTTACGTACTGTGATGCACTTCAGTAATGATACGATTGCCATCAATTTAAAACTATTGTAAACATTGCAAGATAAGTTTTATTTCCTTACTCTTTGGTCAGTATAAAGTTTATTCCAGTCTTCAGAAAACGAATTTTATAGTCACATAACAATGCTTTCAGTTGAAAAAAAATCTGAGGTTCATGACCCCATGCTAGTGTCTCTAAGGTTTAAAAATGAAACCCTTAAAAAAAACCAAAACGATCATTAAGTGATTTTAAAAGTGACATTTTTATAATGTTGCCTAAGTCTGAAAGTCACAACATTTGTTGAATAGTGTCTTTAATCGCTGATTAACACAGTAGACTATAAATATGATACGTAACTGTGTACAATTCAAATTCCCAACACACATGTCGCCAAATATAGTGCTGAGTTTTCAACACCATGTGCGTGATATACATGTACTAACACCAAAACAATTACTTGTATACAATTAATACAAAGAATGTTGAAATTTACACTTGGTGTACTGGGTGGGAGTGTTAGAACTCAAAATGCAAAAATGATTAATCATGAATTAAGTGCATATAAACCTTTTAAAAAAAGACCAGAGAATAGACGGGCTATATACAAAAAAAACGATCAGGGGTAAAGATTTTTGTACAGAAGAGCGGTAGTGTTACGCTGTTATTGATATATTGTATTTTTATAATACGCTTATATGTCGCTTAAAAATAGGAAACTCGAATTGGACCTTCTCTTTCGCTTCTCTTTTTTGCACAGCTCAATAAAATACTCCTCACTAGTACAGTGAGTGTATATGTGTAAGTCCTGTACCTCAGTTTTTACCATGGAAAGGATATGGACGTACAATCGAAATTTTCATACTTTTAACAGTAATGTCCAGCCAGTGGAAGTGGTTTAATTTTGTTCACTTAATAAGTTTGAGATTTGTTTGTTTGTTGTTTTTCTACTCTCACTATATGTATACATTCTACATGTATATGTGTTTTTTTGGCATTCTGGTTATGGTAAGTGTAGTAGTACACGTAAAATACCCTTCCAGTGGCGTTGATACAAATATATTTAGTCGGAGAAACTCTTGAGAAAGCATAATGAAGGTCTTTGTGCCTCCATGGTAATGATTTTGAATGACCTTTACTTTGGAAAATGGGAAAAATAACATGACTCTGAGTCTGGGCTTTCAGTCGTGAATTTGCGGGAGGAGGCAATCGTTTTTCCATGTCTTCCCACGATTTTCGTAATTGGAAGAGAAAAATGTACTTCCATTTATGCCTTACTGACTTAAAGAAAACGTATAATTTACCTCCAAATTTCACCAACTCAAGCCGGAAAGGTGAAAAACAATAAAGGTCTGATTTCTTGTGGAAATACCGTATTAACATAAATCGAAAATTTGTGAAATTTCCAAAATCATTTTCGTGTTGTATCATGTGTCATATTGATCTAAAGAAAGAGAAAGGAAATTGAGCAAAAAAGCATGTGTATTTTTGTTTTAATTCCTGGAAAAAATCAAATAGAGAATATTCATTTTCCGACAGTTTGGGAGTTTGCGTTGAATGGCCGAGTGATATAATATTAGAGGTGGGCTTGCCGAACATTTCCGTGACTACTTAAAAATGTGAAGTAGTATACTATTAACATTTTCAGTACCACGCTCAAAATATCACATAAAAACTAAGGAGCTTTGCTGAAATAGTATAGGCCTATAATGTTACGGTGAACTGCATCGAAGTCCGTAAACCGTATACATAATTTCCTTCGAGATTTCTGATTTAACTTTTTCGTGTTGAGCGATGATGAGTAATTTGTTGTTAGGTGGTTGAAAATAATAATATTCTCCTTCAAAATTGACCTGATGTGCACGAAGGGTGTATCAGTACGTCTTAAACCATTCTTGATATAATTGGCATTAACGCCATTATCAAAATATGCACGTAGAGAGGAATTTAGACTCAGATGGATATTATTCCCACTTCGGTCATCAGCGATATCCCAATTTTCCTTGAAGTTTATACCTACAGTATAAACACGTCTTGCGCACCTGTTTTAAGAGCAGCGGGGGACTTGACCTCCAATCAACGTCATCTTGCAATAACAACGTTTCCATGGCAACAGAAAGGCGTATTCATACTTTGGTAGTCTGCGACAAGTTGGATTCTAAATCATTTTCAGTTCAGTTGTTCATGCTAAGCTTATGAAAAAAGTTCAATGGCTTTTGAAAATGTCTGCCAAAGAACGAGGTGATTTTAGTATAAGAGCCCGATTGGTTGGTTAGGGGTTAGCGTTTGGATGATAGTCGTATTTTCAATATTAAGAACGAGAAACAAAAGAACGAGACGACAGAAAATGACCTAGATCTCACCTAGAATTCTCCTAGGACATCGGACTTCGCGAACTTGACCAATATATCACGTCACTAGATATTTGAAAGGTTTGTGAAACTTTGGGAACAAAATGGTAGCAAAAGCACATTACATCCGCCATAACTATTTCTTTGCTTCGATTGCTGAACTGCACGCCCCTG
>JZLH01S0162665.1:45728-47232 GCA_001188425.1 Eucidaris tribuloides
TACGTTTGTTGATTTGGTTCAATAGTTCACGAACAATTTTGAGAAAGACCCCAAATGTTTTATTTTCTCTATGGTGTCAATAAACGAAGTGTGAAGGCTCCATTCTGTAAATCGCTTCATTGATAAACAAACTGTTTTCAAAGACACCATTTAACATTGTGGAAGTTCCATTAAAAAAAACTATTATCTCATCCTGTTTCAATGGACAAATAAACATCCTAGAACGCAAAACTAGTTTTGAAAAATTACTCTGTCACAAACAATTATGTACAGCTAAATATTGACATATGGATTAATGTCCTGTGGACAATAATTATATAACACAACACTTAACTGGAATTTTCGTTCAATAATTTAAAGCACTTAATAATCGATTTGAACTCAATTTTTCAGGGCTTTATTTTTAGACCTTGTCAGAGACTGTTTAGTAGCATGTATGATCATGAAGCTCAGACTTGTTTCAACTGGAAACATTGTTAAATGATGCTTTTAATCTTATTTTTTCTTCTCAATTCCAGGTCTAGGAGTGGGTTTGTCGTACATATCGACACTCAACATGATGGCAATTTATTTCCACAAGCGTTACGGCGTGGCCAGTGGGATCTGCTTCCTCGGGACTAGCGCCGGACAGATTGGCCTTCCTCCTTTCATTCGTACTCTTGTTTCGTTTTATGGCTGGCGCGGGACACTGCAGCTTTTCAGTGCCATCTTGGCACATAACATTGCCGCCGCTTGCTTGCTCCGTCCTTTGAAAGCAAGATTGCCCAAGCGCCGCCATAAAGCATGTGACACGCGCGACATAGAAACGCACGACTTCGAAACACAGTTGTCTGAACTGGGTAAGACGGGAGGCGATGATATTTCAATCTACGCATCGTCCCTCCAAATCGCCCAAACACAAAATACGAGATTAACAAGAACATTTTGTCAAATTCTGGCTGATATGTTTGGCATCACGTTATTCAGGACCGAGCCCCTCGCAATATTGCTGACAGTTGCTTCCATCGTAGGCGTCATCGGGTTCTTTCCGTCGTTCGCGCACCTCATCGCTATGGCGGAAGAGAGCGGCATATCGTCCAAACAATCCGTGATCTTGCTTTCGATTGTCGGGGCCGGCGGCTCGGTAGGCCGCGTCCTATCCGGCGTGATAGCCGACCGGCATTTCATCGGGCCTCATCGATTGACGGTAGTTTGCAATCTAGTGGCGGGGGGCCCGATCGGGTTACTTCCGGTCATCATGAAGACCGGAAGTTACGCATGGATCAGCGTCACGTCGTTCTTCATAGGGGTCGGGATTGGCGGCATCATGGTGGTGAGGATGGTGCAAGCTAAGAAGGTGGTCCGACCGGCGTTGATGCCCGATGTCATCCGCATCGTTGTCATGACAGCCGGAGTAGGGAGGACCGTAGGTGCGGTTTTATCAGGTAAACGTTTGATGACAGAAAAGTGTTAAAGGTTCATTGTTGATGTGCATACAACCAGGAGTGTCGATCTATTTTCTGGA
>JZLH01S0162665.1:48478-59256 GCA_001188425.1 Eucidaris tribuloides
AGGAATATTCCGAACCCAGGACATCGGACTTCGCGAATTGACCAATATACTCACCACACTAGATATGTGAAAGGTTGTGAAGACTTTGGGAACAAAAATGTAGAAAACACATTAGCATCCGCCCTAACACTTGTTCGATTGCTGAACTCACGCCCTGGCGTTGCTGATGCACAGCGATAACATGATTGACTTTATTGTCCAACGCATTAACAACCATCGATGCAGAGGAATAATAAAATAACGATACAAATGACGATAAAATTCACACTCAGAAAAATACAAAATACATCACATGCTACAACATTAACCTATAGCCACATTATACATTTCATAATGCACACATACTGACAAAATTCACGATCTCGCCAACAACCCCACGCACACGAAATCGACAACGTCACACAAGAACTTAACCCAATCAGCCGAAACAAATGTATCTACAAATATAAGTTCACATAGTTAGCATTCACAGAATACAACATACGAGATGCTCCCCTAAAAGCATACATGCCACATAAATCATAACATTATATAATGATCGTTGAGTGGTATTATTGATCAACACACCGCTTGCAATCTCACCGTAGGATTTTATACAAATATTACACAAAACTCCCCCACCGCCCAGTTTGCGGGGTATTACAAAAAAGTCCATGCATATAACTATTAAAGACACTAATAAATTGTGCGTTGAAAAAAATGCAACTGTAAAGCGAGCGAAAATGCCTTGAAGACAAATAAACATCAGAATACAATAGAAAGTGTGCTAGCCACTGGCAGAAGGTGCAGGATAAACATCACGTCGACTTATGCATGTCAAGGCCAATTAGTGCGAAACTAAAGTAAATCATCAGTATGAGAAATGACATGTAACACCGGGTATACTCATAGATTTTAAACCATTTTAAAACACTAATGAATAATGTATTGAATGCAATTATTTCAGGGCATACAATTAAGTAATCAAAGACGCAAAACATTGGGACTAAAATGTGTCAGTTAAATGTTGCCTTTAATAAGACATAACGGTGTGATCGTGGGATGAAGAATGAATATTGTAGTTAAAAATATAACTTTTACCTTCTCTGTAATCAGTACATTATCGTTCACTGACCAAGATCGATTCACGAACAGCTCGATCGTCCTTTCTTGGTGGTGGATTTCACAGCTTCCTTCTGTGAAGAGCCAATCACTGCTTAACTATTGCCTGTTTCATCTCGGGTTCACACGCACGGCAACACCACACGCACACACACACACAACACACACACACACAACACACAACACACACACACACATCAACCCACACACCAACCCAACCCACACCACACCCACGACCCACACACACACACAAACCCACCCACCCCACACGCCACACACACCCACACCCACCCACACACCCACACACACACTCACAACACACCACTACACACACACACACCACACACACACACACAGGCCGCACGCACACACACACACCACACGCACCACGCAACGCACGCAACACACACGCACAACCACACCCTACACCTACACGCGACATCACACCTACACGCAACGACACCTCACACACACTACACACACATATACACCACAGACTGCACAACCACAAATATACTGCAAACGTACACACACAACGAATTAAATGCACACATCACATAACTATACAAACAACATGCACATCAGCACGCAATCAACACACACACAACACACAAACAGACACACCCACACACACATTAAAAAATCACTTTGGTTTGTTCCCAATCTTCTGTGAATCTGACACAGAAATTCTGTTAGTAATTCTAGCCATTGTTTACATCGCCTGGCTGCCCACAAAAAATAATTATTTCCTCAATACAATTTCACTTAAACTCTCACAATAAACAGATTGTAATAAATTCAGAAGATCAGCAATGCTGTTATATTACTTACAAATAGAAAATAGTACTTGCATAAACTTTAAAAAATAAAGACTGTTTTTTGCATCACTCAATAAAAGTTGCTATTTTTTTTGTTCTGAAAATTAAACAATACCAAACGTCCGTGAAAATAGGAGGAAACTAATAAAAAGAAAACTTGTATTAAGTGTATGAATCACGAAGGTAAAATATGCTTCTACAGTGTGTTAATTTAGTCACCTGTTCCCATTATTCGTAAGTCGAAAATCATCAAAACAGCTGGATGCGGCCAGGGGTGCCAGTTCAGAAAAACCTGAATTCAGGCGTTAGCAAATTAATTAGGCCAGATTCAGACTTTTGGTACAAAAGCTCATGAAAATTCGGGCCCACTCATAAATTAATGGCAGCCGTGGATCGCACCAGTGTTATCCATTACCCCTGGAAGGAGTAAAAACTTCCACATAATGTATAACTGATCATTTACAGGCCGGCCGGCGTGTTTAACATAGTAAGTTGGATGCAATAAAATACCGATCCAAATCGATAGAACAATAATTCTCAACTTACAGTCGAGAGGTATCATACACGTGATTGAAATCATATCGTAATAGTGGCATCATGTACAGCCAGTCCCATATACGTTTTGATTGGTTCAAATAGTTCACGAAGCAATTTGAAAATGACCCCAAATGTTATATGTGCTCTATTGTCAATAAACAAGTGTGAAGGCTCCATTCGTAAATCGCTCATTGATAAACAAACTGTTTCAAGACACCATTAACATTGTGAAGTTCCATAAAAAAAACTATATCTCATCCTATTTCATGACAAATAAACATCCTAGAACGCCAAAAACTAGTTTTGAAAATACTTCTGTCAAAAAACAATATGTACAGCAAATATTGACATAGGATAATGTCCTGTGGAAAATAATTATATAACACAACACTAACTGAAATTTTCGTTCAAAGTAATTAAGCATTAATAATCGATTGAACTCATTCAGGCTTATTTTAACCTGTCAACGACTATGTTATAACATATGATCATGAAGCTCAGACGTGTTTTGCAAGAAAAAATGTAAATATGCTTTAATCTTATTTCTCTCTCAATTCAGCTAGGAGTATGTCGTACATATCGACACCAACATGAGGCAAATTATCCACAACGTTACGGCTGGCCAGTGGACGCTCCTTCGGGACTAGCGCCGGACAGATTGGCCTGCTCCTTCATCGTACTCTGTTTCGTTTAGCTGGCACGCGGAGCACCAGCTTCATGCCATCTGGCACATAACATGCCGCCGCATTGCTTGCTCCGTCCTTTGAAAGCACAGATGCCACGCGGCCGCCATAAAGCATGTGACAGACACGCGCGAACAATAGAAACGCCCACCGACTCGAACACAAAGTATTCCTAACTGTAGACGAGCGAGATATTCAATCTACGCTCGTCCCTCCAAACGCCCAAACACAAAATACAGATAACAAGAAACATTTTGTCAAATTCTGCTGATATTTGGCAACACGTTATTCAAGCCCGACCGCAGCCGCAATCATCGCCTCCGACCAGTCTGCCTCCCATGTACTCCCCGGGTCTTCCGTCGATCGCGCACACCATCGCATGGCGGAAGAGAGGCGCAATCGTCCAAACAAGCCGTAGACTTAGCTTCGAATGCGGGCGCGGATAGGCCGCGTCATATACCGGCGTGATAGCCGACCGGCATTTCACGGCCTCATCAGATTGACGGCTACTTGCAAATCAGTGGGGTCCCGATCGGGTTACTCCGTCATCAGACAGACCGGAATACGCATGGATCAGCGTCACGTCGTTCTTCAAGGTCGGATGGGCGGCATCTGTGAAGGTGCAAGCAAGAGGTGCCACCGGCGTTGATGCCCCGATTCATACCGCAATCTTTGTCATGACAGCCGGATGGAAGACCGTAGTGCGGTTATTATCAGGTACGATGAAAGAAAAGGATAAAGTTGCATTTTGATTCAACACAGGAGGTCGATCTATTCGAGGGAGGCAAAAAGCAAGAAAATGTCACAAAAAATCGCGCACTCGCGCTCCAAATTGCAAATAAAAGTGTGCAGCGCGGAACGAAAAAAATGAAAATGGTATATTATAAATTAGGATAAGTTTAATTTTTTGTTGATCCGCACTAATAGAGTAGCGCTGATAACTTAAAGAATTTTTTAATTTTAAAATTAGGGGGGGGGCAAATCGAATTGCTCCCACTCAATATTTCATTGGGTGACGACGCCACCTTCCACCCAAGGAATCACACCCTAAATACAACCGAAAGTAAGGCTAACTCGTCTTTAACTGAGCAAATATACATGAAATGAACGAACAAGCACGACATTACGACAAAAAACAACATTGCAGATACATTACACACTATCAGCAGTTACATGCAATGGAAACGATTGCACAATTTTATCAAAGGCGCGTATGCCATTATTCGCTCCAGGGGCGTTATGCCATTGTATTCTCTCTCGACTATGGACCTCTAACATCAAGACTTTAGTCTAATATTAAAAGACCGATAATTATGTGTCCACCGTCACCCCACCCCCCCCACCCCACCTGTTGACATGGGTGCGAATGTGTAGAGTTTCTTTCAGGGCCTTATATCAGAAGATCCCGCAGAAGATTGGCGTGCATTCTCAAAAACATGTTTTGAATATCTCATTTTTGGTTTAATGGTTTGGTTTGAATTATCTTCAAATTGTCTTACTTCCACCAATGGGATGTGTCCTCAAAAATGCTACCGTCATTTTGTCAATGATAAGGAATGCACTCCGAATTATTGGGGCTTAATTCGTCGCTGACCGTGGCATATATAGGGAGACAATTTGATAAACGTAAAACGACCAACATCAGCCTTTACTGTGTGAATGACTGCAAGAAAAATGTAGAAATATAAAAATAACTCGCATCAGAGTTTCTTGAGTACTCAGTGGACCCAGCTACTCATATAATCTTTGATCAATGATCTACCCAAACATTAGAATATGATATGATGCTCGGAAATTCACGATAATTCGTTCCCTTATTTCTCCACGGGATGTATCGGCAATGTTCGTAATAACACTTTACCGTCTAGACAGTTGGCGGATGCTTTTGCTAGCTTAATGAATAACATATTGTTCAGATCCTGAAGTTGGCCAGGTATGTTAATCCTCACGTGTACAAGAACTGAAATACACACCGAAAGGGATATATCAATTTTGAAGCAATTTTCAATATGGTTTAAAACGTGACATGAATCAGGTACGCTGTTCAAATTTTCTGTTGTGAATTTTAGTGGTTAAATGCTTCCTCCGTATTAGACATGTCGGAAATCGGTGTGACAGGCAAATTTCAAAGGGGTGCAAAAAACGGAGAAGAGAGAAAGAGAAAGAGAAAGAGGGGAAAAGGAAGAAAAATCATGATCCTTAAGGATAATGCGCCCCTCCCTCCAAGTACATGAAGGTAACGTACATTAGAAAGAGGGTTTTAAAGAGTTAGAAGTATGATTTTATTCTAGCTCGGTCGCTCTGCTCCCTCGCATGATTTGCACTCCAATAATCGGTAAATAGTGTTTAAAAATTTTCAAAATTTGAAAAAAAAGTAAGTATGCTTTCCTTTGCTTGATATTAAAAGTTTTATCAATCACCTGTTGAATATTGCACCTAAATATACACTATCAAGCGTTTAAAATAGCTCTTTGCCAAGTTTGAATATTTTGCAATAATTCTTTAATTTTGGTTGCTTGCTAAATTTCCTGAAAATGTTTGTTAATTTTGCGCCTCATTTGACGAAGTAATGAAGACAATTTATCCAACTTCCGGATTCGAAAATATATCGTTCAATTGCAGTACTCTCTTGCTAATTTTCGTATAGATCAAATGCATAAGAAATTGCAGTTTTAATAGTTAAAATTGCAAAGAAAATCTACAGCTCGGTCTCTTTGCTCCGTCACGTATACAGTTACGTCAAGAAGTTTTAGCGGGTGGGGGGGGGTGTGGGAAGACGCAATTTCATTCTTTTGCCCCGGGCAACATAATCCCTATAGCTGTGCTTCTGCAGTTGACACCACACAATACTTTCGAGTTAAATTAATACGGAAATCCGAGTCAATTTAACTCGGAATAGAGTAGGCTTCCAGCTGACTCCAGTCCGAGTCAAATTTGACTCCGCAGAAATAAGAGTATGTAGGTCGTTAGCACTTTATACATTGTAAATCGTCGTGTGCTTATGCAAAGGCCGTTAACTGTATGTCGTGTGTCTACGCAAAGGCCGCTAACATCATACATAATGATACAGTCAACGGTCCTTGTACAGGTACACGACATATAGTTAACGGCGTTTGTATAGGCACCCGACGAAAAGTTTAAACTTATTTTTTTTAAGCATTACATTTTGGACTGCTTCCAAACAGGGGCGTTGGGGGGGGGGGGTAAAGTTGTAGGGTCATTTCTGATTCTGTCGGGTAAAATGACGGAAGACCTTTTTTTGGGGGGGGGATGTTTGCGTGTTCGGTGTGAGATAGGACAGACCCGCCATTTTTGTTGTGCTTGGTAACTTGTCGCCTGTCGGCATACAAAACATTCTGTCGATAAACCCCACGTTGAGAAAAAGTTCTGGCGAAGTCCCTGCTCCCAATCTTTACATTCTCTTGAAAGTAGCTTTTCCCTTCAGATGCGGGTCAACATTTCCTGTTTTTTTTTCACAGAGCCCTTGTCTGCACTGCAGAAATGTAACATCAATAAACATACTGTCTATATTGACATAATACACCTATCAATTGTAAGACGCACCCCTCGACCCCCGGGAATGGTGCGTCATGGGTGGGTCATTAACCAACAAATAATGACGCAGGGTACCGTCATGGAAGCATTTGGTTCGTCACAGCATGTGAATGGGGTGCGTCAGTTTGTATACGTTTAAATAGTCCTAGGCACAGTCATTGTAAGAAAATGGTCCGTCATAGTCGAGACCCACAAGTGCGTCATGGTATATGAGAATACGACTCACGTTTGACAAGTGACGCACCATTCCCGGGGGTCGAGGGGTGCGTCTTACAATTGATAGGTGTATAATTTTATAATGAATTAATCCTTATTTCTCCTCGGTTTTTCAGATGATTTTGGAATGACGTTTTATACAACAGCAAGGTCAATAATGTGTTGCAGAAATGTTTAGGCTTGGTGGTCAGGCACATGGTCTCTCTTATGATATATAGTCCTGACGATCAGAAACATGTCATTCTCGAGAATGTGTGTCCAATATATATCTCGTATAATGTAACCCATTTTGTTAGGATATATCTCATAAAATCTGGGATTGGTCTGTAGAAATGTTATCAATGTATTATACGCGTTTTATACTAACGTGAATAGATTCTGCTGAAGAGACATGGAGTGACAAGTTCTTGGGCAAAACCTTGACCCGAGAATGCAAAAATAACAAAGGAAGTTGGTTCCATTAATTTGATGTATAGAGAAGTCTATAATGAAAAGTTTATTCACCTTGTATACTTCTTTACCCAGAACCATGGCATATTGCCATAGTCAAATTATATAGCTCGTTATCACTACACTACCTCGTTTTTCCTCACAAAATAATTAGCCAACCGTAAAGAATACAATATAAATATTTTGTTGATTATGTTATGCACGGTTTGTCTTTGGGTGTGAAAAACAGATTATCTCACGTAAACTTAGTCTTTTAACAAGACGTCGGAGACTATTTACTGCGGCGTATTAGGCAAGATTTTTGATCATAAAAATACGAGCAAGACTCGATTACGATCGAGAAATATCGCGATAGTCGAACGCGCCATGCAATTCACAAGGTATCGCGATATTCCCTGATTCCGATGTATTTTTGCCTACATGCGCCAAGTATGAGGGTATTCAACCGATTGTTATCGTCTAATCGAGTTTTGCATGATTATGTCCTAGTGTGATGTAACACCTGTTCCGCGTTGAAGACAAGACAGCCCTTCTCCTTCCTTACCTGGGGTTGGGGGGGGGGGGGTTAGGGGCTTCCAAATGTATAACAAAGATGAGTATCTTCATCTGTGCATAATGCATTTCTTTAGTTCAGGAACAGCTGTAAACCTGAGTTATTGCATCATGTTTTGTTCTGCTCGAAGCCTCCAAGTTATTTAATTTCATTTCATTTTTCATTTTCATTTATTTCATTTCCAACAAAATATAACAAAGTATAATGTATGTACATGTGTATATTGACAGATTGAAGAACATAAACACGAAGAAGTAATTAAATATGTACAGTGACATTAACAATAGTATGATCTGCATATATTCATACCATACACAGAATTATATACAGCGAAAAGTAGATATACTGCACCGGTCATACTAAGCATAAGAATTTGCCAATGCTTGTGTAAATGCATAGTATTTTGCAGTTATGATTGGAAAAAAAATAAACGAAAACAAAAGTAAGAGCAAACAAATACATGTATAGTGGAAAGAAGTGTGGAAATGGGGAACCTACTGAAGCCAGGCTTGTAGTCTGTATAGGCCCCGTTTGGTGGTTAGACTGCTATTCGTTCGAGATCAATAGAAACAGTTAATAGTTGGACGATACCGGTACATTGACAATACTATAATGGAACAAAACAGGACAAGAATAAACAATACAGACAGGAGAGAAGAAAAAAGGAAAAACAGGTGAGAGAATACGAGAAAGGGCAGGAGGAATAACGAATTCAAAACTATAAATGCCAGTTTTCCAAGTTTGCTGAAATAATAGAAGCACTGGTCAAAAATGTTGGGCGAGGTTATACGGGGGCGTGGATCTCTTTTTTTCAGATCGGGGGTAAAAGTAAGAAGCGCACTAAAAAATTGAAAACAGTGTGTTTAGTCGTATTCATGTTACGTTAAGTGGTTTTGTAGCGCCTTGCACAGATTTTTAAACATATTCTTGCATTACGTTTTATGAAGTTTTCAAGTTGTCAAAATTACGGGGTATGGGGGAACGATATGATCGCCCTCGTCATCTTTTCATTGGTGGGGTGACTGCCCCCTCCCTCCCATTCGTCGCCCCTGCAGCTACGGTGCACGTCACCTTCTTGAAACTGAACAGGTTTATACGAGGCTTTGTGAAGTGGCTAACTTTAATTGGGTTCCGTTTTCTCCGGCAGGGTTCTTGCATGACGTCACCGGGAACTATTCGGTGTCTTTCTATTTCGCCGCTGATGTCCTTCTACTGGCTGCCGCCCTCAACTTTACCCTGTCTGTTCTGACTCGGAGGCGGAGGAGACGGCATGAGAGACAACAAGCAGCCGCTAGATTAATGGACTCAAACACGTAGGACGAAATAATACTGGAAAGCAGTGAAGAAACTGTAATTTTCCTTTTTTCGTTTGATGTACTTGACTGCAAACCTACAAGTCAATTCCAGTTTTCCAGTCCAGCCCAGACCGGTGGCGCATTTCAGATAATGGTGAACTGTTTTATTGTGATGGACACAGTCAGCCCCATGCACAGACAAGGCTGTGTATGCCCTCCTCCATTCCACCCGTGACCCGTCCACCATCAGGGGCTGATGATGGGTTAATGTACCGTGCATTGGTTAGCAACATTGTGGAAGCAACGTTAAAAAAGTTCAAACTTTGGTATATGACGTGCATGGTATTGTTTGAATGGGCAATCTCAGAACACAAAACAATAGCTATACTACCCCCCCCCCCCATGACAAAAGGGTATAACTGACTATTTTTTTTTACAAAATAATTGAGTTATACAGTGTAGAGGACTCAGTACATCATGTTAAACATGCAGAACAAAGAAATATTAATTGGAAGTGTCCCTTTGTTTCATAACCCGCTTGTTAAAAGGAAGCTGAATACGGGCTTTAAACGTTTTGCACAAATACATTTGCGAAGAGAGAGAGAAGAGGAAAAATGTCAGTTAGCCTTTTGTCATGGGGGGGGGCAGTAAGTGTCACTAGCAACCATGTAGCAAATGTACGCAAACGAATTAGAGAGAGAGAGAGCCTGAATGCGAGCTAGCCTTTTTCACTTTTTTAAAATATTGTATGATTCGTTTGAAGTATTTTTTCAGGGCATCATATGTAAGCCTTTTTAGAGAAATTTATAGTACATGTATAAAGGATTACGTAGCTCACATTATTTTTTAAATCTGGAAACATCATTAAATAGTGCCTTTACATAGACTTGGTATCTCAATCGAATATTTTTAGTGTGGAAAATAACCAATTACAAATTTGCAATGTCTGACCAAGCATGTTAAGCTTCTAGTTCTGTTTGTATTTCATTTGTAGACATTAGATCCACAATCTCCTACATGCCATTTGAAATCCATTTGTCACATAGTAGCAATTCAGGTTATTTGCTTTAGACAATAGACTTA
The DNA here is from genome assembly GCA_001188425.1 of Eucidaris tribuloides. NCBI lineage: Eukaryota > Metazoa > Echinodermata > Echinoidea > Cidaroida > Cidaridae > Eucidaris > Eucidaris tribuloides. The sequence goes on from JZLH01S0162665.1 coordinate 58,770, forward strand.
AATCTGTTGTCTGAACCTTCGTCAATACAAACCATATACGATATTATAACCTAACGAAATATTCTTGTCATGACATCGGATTCCCCCCCCCCCCAAAAAAAAAAAAAAAATATGACAGTTTACAACCTTCCCTTCATGGGATATTTTGTAGTTCTTAACCCATTCAATATACTACTCAGCCTTTGTGGGCTGCTGCGAGATACTAAATGGGTTAATGATATCGATTTTGTTTTAATTATATTTGTTCAGCAACGTAAATTGACTGTATGCACGTAGGATATTGCTACAAACGCTTCTTGGTGGCTGAATCGAACCAGTTTCCTGTATATTATGGTACGTGCGAATTCGCATGCTCTTGAACACTCAAGAGCTTTTAAGACTGTAGTGGCAGGTAATATATCACCCTTTTGTTAACTGTTAATTTTGTGTGTGTGTGTGTGTGTGTGTGTGTGTGTGTGTGTGTGTGTGTGTGTGTGTGTGTGTGTGT
>JZLH01S0162665.1:62528-79442 GCA_001188425.1 Eucidaris tribuloides
GAAAAAGTTTATTGGCAAACATGGTGTAAATTGAAAATAAGATGATATGATTTGTATTGGTACACAACATATTACAAAAACAAGGTCTGGCGTATTCCGTATTCTGAAATTTGTCGAAAAACTGGGCCGAAGTCGATAAAAATAACACATATCTCTATGGGCCAATAATTAGGATACCGCTACCTCTAGGAACTGTCAAGATGGCAACCAAACGGCATGATAGACACAGTGATGTTGACTCGGGGGGGGGGGGGCACTGTCATAGCAAGGCGTACACCATGCGCATGTGAAATCAACGCGTAAAAAAGGTTGTTTTTCACGGTCGGGCGATGTACGTGCGTACAGTGAAAAGGGTATCAAAATTGCCAAAATCAGGGGAAAAGAGTATACACTCATGCTCATAATTATGGAATATTTTAGAGACATTTTTAGAAGTTGCCATTTTTCTGTGAACGGTACATTTGGGATTAATATTCGTTCACCCCAGGTGAAACAATTATAATTTAAGTATTTTAGGAATGCTAAGCATTTTCTGCCGTCCGACTCGACGCTAAAACCTGCATTTATACATGGCGGTATTCAGAGTTGTTGAGTCACGTGGTGGTTATGCGCGTTATTAGACTTGTAACAGACAATTCTGATATTAATTTAATGATAAGTGACATTAAATCAAAATTTATCAGTTTTTTGTGTTTGCTTTTCAAATTACTTAATTTAATACTTTTTTTCATGATTTTTGTAGATTTCAAAAAAATAAATATATAATTGTTATTGCGCTCAAACGTATTTTAGTTTTCACTTTAGTCATCTCATCAAATCCAAAAATTGCTTCACATACTGCGTTTTTTGTGTGTGAAATAAACACTTGAAAATTGAAAATTTTGGACGATATAGAAGAAAGAATTTAATTATCAACAAAATATTCCATAATTATGAGCAAGAGTGTACTTTTAACACAAGGTTTACTTTAAAAGGGTATCTTTTCAGAATTGAATACTTGTTTAGGATATTCCGAGATCGATAGATAATAACTTGTGTACACCTTGTAATGACAGTGCCCCCCCCCCCCCGGGGGGGGGGGATTTTGAAAAGCTACGGCAGGACTAACCTGCATAAGTGTAGGAAATTTACCCACACAAGTACATTTTACAAAGGGAAAATGAAAGCAATCTCGGTAATTATTACCACGGGATGTTTGGTAATTATAGTCAGAGGTGCAATTTATTGTGTTAATTGATATCAATTCTAGGTCAGCATATAATGTAAGTCAAACGATGGAACCGGATTTAATCTCCAAATATCTCAAAACCGGAAGGAAAAGACATACACAGGATAGAACACGTGATAACGTCATCATGTCGCTTACGTACTTGTCACATTATGTCAAGGATGAATCCATGCTAAATATTTTCACAAAAGTCAGTTTTTATTAAAAGGCCGTTTAAAATTCAATTTCAATAATGCGTCGTAGCGACTTTTTTTTTAGACTTTGCCCTGGTACACCCGTTTAATTAGTATACTGCCATACGTGATTGATGTAGGCCTATCATATAGTGATAACTAAATATCTAGCTCCCTGCTGATCAAAGCTTAACAGGTTAAAAATTCACATCGGTGAAGATAGAGTAATATCCAGCAACTATACTGTTGAACTCTACCGGTAACTCGAATTTAGAGTACATGTATACTCTTAAAAATTCCTAGTCATACTAGCTTGGACAAAGGATCCCTTGAGGTCACACTTGGAAAAGGGACAGGTTAACCACATTCCGGTTCAAGTTTGACCAAATTCTAGGTTATGTGTGCAAATCAGCCAAGAATGCAATCTTTCACGATGACCCCAATATGCCAATATTCTCAAAGTTATTCAATTCATTTCAAAACAATTCAATTCAAAATGACACTTATTTCTTTCCTGTATATCAATACATGTCCCAATGAATATAGTGACAAAAATATTAAATAGATTAGCTCAACCATTTGCAATGGATACAAAACTGATAATATACACTTACGACACACACACACACACACACACACACACACACACACACACACACACACACGACACACACACACACACACACACACACACACACACACACACACGCGCACACACACACACACATACACACGCATATACATATACATATACATATACATCCCTCACAAACTACCTGTTGGAGTGTGAATTTATTCATTGTTCCCTGTTCTTATAATAGTACATAACCTTCATTATATGGTAATAAACTATTCTCTAAAAGGTATAACGCAGTTGAGCCGTATATATCTCTGATATCATGATGACAGACAGACCCACACACACACACACACACACACACACACACACACACACACACACACACACACACACACACACACACACACACACACACACACACACACACACACACACACACACACACACACACACACACACACACACACACACACACACACACATACACACACATTACATACACACATATACATCCCTAACAGACTACTGTTGGAGTGTGAATTTATTCATTGTTCCCTGTTCTTATAATGGTACATAACCTTCATTATATGATCGTATAATATTCTCTAAAAGGTATAACGCAGTTGCACCGTGTATCTCTGATATCATGATGGTTTAGTGAAAGCCTGTATTTATATAACAATTCAAAAGAAAAAAAAATCTAAAATCCATCCCAGTTCCGTTTGACAAATGTGTCACTTATAAAATTATATACATATGAAGTATCTACATGTCCATTACGATATGTTTACAAGCAAATCTTGCGGCAATACAAAAATACAAATCTTTAAAATATCCCAAAACTGTCATTCCGTACGACACATTTGTCGCATTATGTACAGGTATGTGATATCACGGTCACCACTGCATTTTTACTGTAATAATGGCCGATTGTCGTGGCAATTACAGAGGGATGTGATTTTTTCCAAGGAATTGTTGCGGTGTGTTCACAAAATCATCGTGATTATTTGATTCATGGAAATACATACATTGACATACACACATTACATCATTTCAAAATTGTGAAAAGCAAAAGCATTTGATATGGACGACGGCGTAATACCCGAAGGCGAGCTGTGTGGTATTGACAAGATACATTTGATGCCAATCATGGCAACGAACAGATCTGTTCTACTTCGCGGAATATAAACTTTGGAGCTTAATCTTTCTTACGCACTTTTTAAAAACATCTGCAAAGTATATTAGATGTATTATTTGTGACACTTGCATGTAATATTTTCGAAATATTTGACATTATAGATCACATGATCATGAGTAGGCCCCCTACACCAATCAAACTCCACGATTATTCCAGACGATCTTGTTCGAGGCCTGTTGAAACAGAGGAGGGGTTTACATCGATGGTCAGGTGATCTGGAACCACTTCGTTATCAATTAGATACAATTGATCATCGCCTTTGCCACGTGAGGAGAGTTTCAGATTTATGCCGGTCGTGGTGAGAAAGTTGGTGAAGTTGTTGCCCGATGTGTCGTACGTTGGCGATTCAGCCTGAATCACGGCGACTGGGCCTAGCGCCGCTACTGTCGACGATACTGATGATGGCGGTAGCGCCGATATCGGAGCCGAAGATGTTTCTCGCTTCGGCCGCCTTGGCGGTAAACGCAAACGCAACCGTTTCATGACCCGCGTGTCGATGTGCTCAGTGCTCTTCTGTTTCCAACGGAGGCATTGGATGCTTTCACTGACTTGTTTGACCAACTTCGTGACGTCACTCGAGGAATCCATGACGTTCACGTCGAAGTCTCGGTAGATGAGGGGAATGATCTGAATACGATGCGCGCGCATCAGATCACGGGCGTGTTGTAACTCGATGGGACCCCAGTTGGTGAAGCCAGCGGAAGATGGCCGACAGAAGTCACGTGACAACACGACAATGCAGCGGCGACTTTTACTCATGGCGTTGATGATTTGTTGACGTTGATCTGATTAGTAAAAGATAGGAAAAAATGAAAGGAAAAGCAGCTTTGAGAAGATCACTCATCTGCCAAACTTCGGTTTTACGGAATACACGACTGTGGGTGGGTTCAATGTGAATCTTCTGCCTTGCAGGGACGTAGCACAAAGAGTTGATCAGTTTCGTTTTTACAATGTTTTGTGAGAACTTGCCATTTTGTTCTTATCTGTAATTATGAAAATCTTCAATACATATCATTCTTAGCACGAAATTTGTGTATTATTAATTACTCTTAAATTATAAAATCTCCTGCACAAACTATAATTGAAGACATCAATGCTTGGAATTCCTGCATATTTTTCCATGAAATAATTCCATGTCTAAATGATACAAATATGGTATACTATGCTATGCTATATAATTAAGAACGGCGGTTTTCTTTTTTGGGGGTGGGATGAGGCTGAGGCTGAGGAAGGAGCAAAATTTGTCTTTTATAACCCGAAATTCGCCTTATACTTACATGTACCTTCACCCCGTCTATTGTCCGTGCTCCGTAGGAAGACCTTGTAGCGGTCTTTCAGACTTGGGACCAAGATGTTGTACACAAAGTCTTGGTCGTCGCCAAGGCAACAAAATGAAATATAAGCATCATATACCTTTCCTTCTGTGGAGAAAATGGATCGACATACGAAAATGATTGTTATTAAAACTAAGTGTATACATTGGCAATATTATTCACTTTTTGCCATTGAGATATTTCCCCTTTTTTCAAATACTTCATTTTACTGAGCGCATTTCATGGCTCGCGTGGCCCATCTGCGTCTCTCTTAATGTTTGTTCTATTTTCACCTTTCTTTTGTTATTGTGCGCTACTTTGTTCTTCATATTCCATTGTTACTGGTAACTATTGTAATGTTTATTGTATGAGTTTTCTCTAAATCACCCCTTTCTCGTGATACAGAATTCACACGTAGTTGTTTCAATCTAAGTCACTTAAAAATCGTAATCTCAGCTTCTAGACTACATTTTAAGTAGGAACCGTGAATAAATATTTTAAAGGCATTGTATAACAATGTTTCCAGTTTAAAAAATCTGAGCTACATGATTCCCCATGCTACCAGTGTCTCTACTACAGTCTAAAAATGAAGCCCTGAAAAAATTACACTTTAAAAGGATCGTTAAGTGCTTTGAAAAAGTGAAAATCGTTGAGAGACCACTCCAGTTTTCCCCCATAGACTGCTGTGTTGCAGAATTTCCTATCGGCTGATATAAAATTAACACTTTGGGTGCTGGGCTAAAAATCCAGGTGTGTTAACCAGGGACTGGATTGTTTCGGACTAATGTGTATAACCTTTCCAAATTGTACGATTTTCTGTAAAATCGCAAATGCTATCAAGACAATACATTTTAACTCATTTATTTGGTTCATTGTGTATTCATTTTACGATACATTTCATTGGTAGGAACTTCAGTGACATTTGTCATTCGAATTAAAAGATCCGATTGTCTTCTCGGCGAACAGGTTCGCCGATAGTACCTGAGTGAAGTCAACCCTGGGCGAACAGGTTCGCCGATAGCACTCAAAGTGTTAATGTGCCAATTTGTATCTGCACATATTTTACTAGTGACAGCATAACTGTCTGAATTTGTGTGTTCTAGGGTGTTTATTTGTCCATTCAAACATGCACTGTCAAATATGTCAGATAGCAAAGTTCGACAATTTTTTTAAACGGGTCTTCCACAGTGTTATTCAACATTTAAGAAAAACAATCTGAGCTACATGATCCTTCAACACGCTACTAGGTGTCTCTGATAATATCCACAATAAGAAACCCTGAAAAATGCAATTCAAACGATAAGGTGCTTCAAAAAAGTGAAAACCAAGCAACCTTCCAGTTTCCCCCTAAGACTGCTGGGTTATAGATTTTTGTCCAAGCGACATTAATTTATGGGCCGATATTTATCTTAACATATTTTGCCAGTATACATTCTTGTGTTTTACGAGGTGTTAGAAGAAAGGAGACTGTGACAGCCAAGCCCATGAGGCAATGTCAATCGACCCGCCGCCCATGTCACTGTGTCGCCCAACATCTCATCAACATAATTATACTGTTCACCCATCTCACTCTGTGCCCCTTCCTCAGGCTGTTGAGTGGCACGCCCCAACTACGCCCCGTCACGATACTAGTGGTTGCACATGGAGCTGGAAATCAATCTGAAGTTCCTGGTCTAATCGGAACAAGTATTCAAGTCTGACAAGATATCCTTTCCAAGCAGGGGCGGCGGAACCGGGGGGGGGGGGCGGGGGGGGGGCACGTTGCCCCCCAAAAATTTTGGATAGCAAAAAAATGCCCTTCTTTTTAAAACGAAATATGCCCTTTGTGAAATGACGTCTTTTTTTAGTCTACTCATTTTTGTCGATATTTGTCTTCTTTATATTCATTTTTATTTTTTTTGCCCCTAACGGGGCACGTATGGGCCCACAATAGACATAATTAGGTAAATTATATTCAACAAGCATTTTGTGCCTAAAAAGGGCATTTATCATCTCCTCTTAATGCCCTCATGTGGTAGCAAAATTATGCCATGCTACTGTTTGCCCCATCCCCCTTTTTTCTAAGTTGAATGTGCCTTATCTTGGTTTGAACCCATAATGAGTGCAGTGAAACCTTTATATACGCACATTCGTCACTGGAGGTGATTTTCTTTTATTTTTGTTATTGTTTATTCCATGTATTTTTGCCTCTGACTGTCTGATGGGGAACATAATAGAGAAAGACAATACTTTGTTCAAAGAAGAGGCACATTATGTACCCAGAAGGGGCATTTCGCCTCTCATCTTATAGAGCCGTCTGCGGTTGCAAAAATTGGGCCCTCTCCAATTTTTTTTTCGTGATTTCATGGCCCTATTTTATACACTCTTCAAGCGATAAAAAAATGTTTTTCGTGAGGTAACTTTCCTACGGTCGCCTTTTCTTCTCTTCAACAAAGAAAATCACCTCGTAAGGAGAAGAAATGCCCTTTTTCTTCAGCAGAATATTCGCAAGGTGCATCATGACTTTGTATTTATAACGAAACTAGTTATCATCTCTGCCCTCACTAACGTATTTGCTCATTGATTCTTATGGATTCGTTTGATGGTTCTTCATCTTTTTAACACACTGCAAAAATTCTGGAGTTGTAATTAGCGCAGAACAGACCACAAAGCGAGTTTTATAACTAAATTTCAAATTTTTCCAAAACCGCTCGTTCGCGAGGTAGATATATGTATATTTCATGTTTAAATGATCAGAAATCCCCGTTCAAAAAGGTTTGCTCAAGTTACATTACCGTGAAGAAACAGCTACTTTCAAGCAGAAAAGTTTGATCTAGACAGATGTTCTTTAATCTTTTTTAAAATACTACAAAAAAATCAGTGCTGTAATTAGCGCCAGAATAGACCACAATGCGAGTTTTACAACTTAAATTTCTAAATTTTCTCAAAACGCTCGCTCGCTCGCGGATTATGTGTAGGCCTATAGATTTCATGTTTCAAATCGGAACCCATTTAAAAAAGGTTGGGTTCGAGTTAGGACTGCCGCTAAAACAGCATCTTCAAGCAAACACCTAATCTGATGGTGAAAATATCTGCTTGCGCCCAATGCCCCTTTTGACATATAAGTGCCTTTTTTTGGCTTTGCCCCCCCCAAACGAAAATACGTTCCGCCGCCCCTGTTTCCAAGTAAACCTTCTGTCGGATACCCTAAACAAGTATTCAAGTCTGAAAAGATACCCTTTTAAAGTAAACCTTCTGTTCAATACCCTAAACAAATATTCAAGTCTGAAAAGATACCCTTTTCAAATAAACTTTTAATGTTTAAAGTCATACCCCTTTTTCTATGATTTTTTGAGATTTTGATACCCTTTTCACTGTACACGCGTACATCGCCCGACCGTGAAAAACAACCCTTTTTTACGCGTTTTTTTCACACGCGCATGGTGTACACCTTGTAATGACAGCGCCAACCCCACCCACGGGGTGACAAATGCGCGTATAAAATATGTGCCCATTGCAAGGCTAGGTATAGTAGGAACGGAAAATGGAGCATGCGAACGTTTCAACGTTTGTTCGGTTGTGGCACGGCGCGGCGCGGCGCTGTTTCTGAGCCTAATTATGTTAAATTATTGTGAAGGAAGCGCATTAAAGATACCATTTAACATTGTGAAAACCCCATTCAAACAAAAAGGTCAAACTTTGATATCGGACCTGTATGATGGTGTTTAAGTGATCTGATAAACACCACACGAGGTGTAGACCAAAAAGAAACGAGACTGTGACAGGCTGACAGCCACGCCTATGAAGCATGTCAATCGACCCACCGCCCATGTCACTGTGTTGCCCAACATCTCATCAACATTCTGCTTTAATATTGTTCACCAATCTCATGTTGTGCCCCCTTCCTCGTGCTGCTAGGGTATTCTGAGATCAACAGGTAATTACTTGTTTAGGGTCCATTTTGAAAGTCCATGCAAGCGCGTTGTGTACACCTTGTAATGGCAGTGGCCCCCGGGATTTGTCATAATAGTGATGTATAGACTTAAAATGAGCCTGGCACTGTTGCCTCGAGCTTATTGTATAGGACCATATTAAAGGTTAAAGTCTGAAGTGGAGACTAGATTTACCGTCTTCTGTCAATGGTCGAAGATGATCATGATACCAGAGTTGGATATCGATTGCCATAAATTTCCATGCCAACGAAACTACGATGAAGATTCCAAGCAAGATGCAGATCGTGAGAATGATTGGACGCATGTTGATCACTCTAGTCGGTGGAGGTAATGCTGCAATATGAGAAGGCAAATCAAAATCAGTCGAATCAAATCAAAACACCAATCAAAGTAAATCAAATCAATACAAGTCGTATCACAATTGGTAAGATTTGTATTCACCGTTATATTATTCAGGGAATAACTCTACATAAATTGTGTAGCTGAATATAACTTGGTTAAGTCCAATCTTCTTCTTCTTCTTCTTCTTCTTCTTCTTCTTCTTCTTCTCTTCTCTCTTCTCTTCTTCTTCTTCTTCTTCTTCTTCTTCTTCTTCTTCTTCTTCTTCAATCTTTTTTTTCCTCAAATCCTCTTCCTCTCCCTTTGTGACCTTTTCTTCTTCCTTTTCATCTTCTGACTACCATGACCATCACCACCACCATTACCACCGTCACCACCACCATCCCCATCATCATACAGTTGATCATCAACAGCCTTATAAGCATCATCATCACCATTATTATCATTATCATTCTCATCATCATTATCATCACCGTCATCCCCATCATCATACATTTTATCATCAACAGCCTTATAAGCATCATCATTATCACTATCATTATCATCATCATCATCACCATCATCATCATCAGCAGCAGCATCACCATCATCATCGTTAACATCATCATCATCATCATCATCATCAACATCATCATCATCATCATCATCATCATCAAGGCAATCAGTGTTTTCATCCTACACGGGATTTAATTCCCCTGACCACTATACCTCTACCACCCCACCCCAAACCACCATCACCTCCACGTCTTCCTGGCAATCTTACCAGGACTAAGGGTCACATTGAATCTCGTAACATAATTTGGTAAGAAGCATCTCGCTTGATAGATACCAAAAGCTGCCTCCGTGACATTGGTAATGTTCAGATGCAGACCAATCACCGTTCTTTCCTGGCTATTTTAAGAAAGAAACATAACATTAATGAAGACATTCAAAGACAGCATCATTATATGAACTAATTATGTCAAAATACATAAACAATAGACGAAAAACGGACTACTTAATTTCGCCAAATCAAATGCAACCCGGCAAGCAAGTTTTAGAAGGGATTGTGCCAGGAAAATGTTTCTTGATATTATTGCGTATGTGATTTGCAGCAACATTATCCTTACATTGATCAGTATGTCACTCAATTAATGTATCAACTTATCAACCTATTCTTTAATTCTTTGATTTAAATATCGATCACACATCCGGGGGGGGGGCACTTAGTATAATGTGTGATACCTATGTGTCGTGGTTGAGACCCTCATTTTCAGCCCAAATTTCCGTTCCAGAGCATCTCAATTTGAGAAGGCACAGAATTTTTTTTTTATTTTTTCAGTTCCAGAGACCCCCAAATTTGTCGTTTCGCTTCTGATTTTTTGCTCGGCCGCGCGGCGCGGCCGGGCCAGAGCATTGCCTTTCAGCCACGGCGCATAGCTTTTGAGGACACACATCAACATCGTTTTCTGAAGCCTTAGCTCCAGTTCCGGAGACCCCCATTTTTCGCTCAAGCCGTACAGAGCCCCCGATTTTCGACTTCGGTGCGGCACAAGGTATCACATTGTAAGTCGAGTGCCCCCCCCCCCCCCGTCACACATTAACGTAATACATCACTCTGTTAACCCGAAAACGCGTCAATTCATCCATCACTCAATAATCCATCAAACCATGCATATTTTCAATCATCCATCCATTCCTTCAACTATCAGTGAAATATTCAAACACAAAACGATATCAGTTTTACTAGTAATTAAAGGTACTACATTGTACCAAGGAGGTATGAGGGGGTGGTGTCCCAACAAGTAGCAATTAATTTTAACAACTGCCAGGTTTCTAAGGATGTACAAAATGATTGTTCAGGAGTTTTGATGTGTTTGATGATCGGTGTTCGAACCCGTCGACTTCAGGAAGACCTGAAGATGGGTTTGGATATTTGATCATAATTACTTTGCGAAAATTTCACTTGTTTCTCGGTTAAACAAGGTGGGTTTTTTTTTACATAGTAAGCATAACAAGTGGAAACAAATAATGTAAGAAATAATGTTGGAAATCAAACCCACCTTCTATGCCAATTTTGGCACTTTTCCGATGAATTCCGACAAAGGAATTTGAGGTATCTATGATCTTTGCACATGTAGTTCTTTACTATGTCAGAAAGTTGCGCGGACGCACGCAGTTGAGTAGTTTTCATCGATAATGCATGAATTTTGGCATAGTTTCTTTTCGCATGTCCCTTGTTACTGGGCATTGTACAGTATATGCTCACCAGTCTTTGGGTACATCGAAAAGTAATAATCATTATAAAAGACAATATCCTTTGAAAGTGACCGGGAATTATACAATTAAACATAATTTTTTATTGTGTGCCAATGTCAACTCCATCCCTCACCTCCTTGATTATACATATACAATACTTACTTCTCGCCATATGTTTCCAATGTATGTGCGCTTGCAAAACTAGTCCCTTCGATATGGATAAAAAGTATGACATTCCACCACGAATTTGTTTCATTTGTGCCATATTTTAACCATAGTGCCCCCGACTCAAATCCCGCATTGCCGACATAGAACCGACAGTAGAACGACACATTACCTCCGATGACAGCCGTTTTGTTAACACAATCTTTCGAAGCCAAAAGAACTGGTTTGTTGTTCCAAACAGGCTCTGCACACAAATCAAAGTACAAAAAGACGTGTGGTAGAAAAGGGGATACTCTGTATAATCGTGTAAATGAATCAACTGGGTAAAAGTGTAGAATTGGATCGTCAGATGATCAACCAATGCTAAATGTCTTTTCTTCGTAACTCTCTAAACAACCCCAAACCTTGTACATCACCTCACCTTAATTTTATTCTTACACACGGACCTAAAAACTGCAGATCCCCCCCCCCCCTTACTCTGACATTTATGTACCATATGTAAGTGTATGGGCAAAGTATTTTGATCAGTTAAGTCAAATGACTTAAAAATACACACAATACTGTACGTTTACTTATATTGACAGAAACTTTCGATTAGATTAACGATGTGCTCTTAATTTAATTTTATATATAGCATTATATGAGAAACTGAATTGAATTGATACATGGAGGTTATAATATATGAAAATATTTATGCATAAGAAATCAAATTAGGAGAGAATATGGAGTGGAGCGTTGTTTAGTTAAATTTTGGTCAGCGATAAACCACAATGTTCTGCGTGTCGTAGTGGTTAAAACATTGGCGTTCTGTGCCAAAAGATCTGGGTTCGATTCCCGATGGATGCCAGTTTTATAACCTTCGCTGTTTTCACCCACTGGATTGTGAGGCCCTGACCGTGAACCACTAACCCATATTAAAGATAAATTACATGATTGGGGGTAGTCCTCAACTTAAGGTAAAACTATTCTAGAATCAAGTAAACTATGCAAGCATTCGCCTGTGAAAATTTTGTAGTCAAAAGTTGACTTATTTTAAAATGACTTCCAACAGTATGCATTGCAACAGACAGATTTTGTAGAGTAGCTTGCTATGAGGTTCAATTCTCTCGAGACTTGAGAGAATTAAACTCCTGGCCTGTTCATGCTTGATTCTCCTGACATAAACAAACTCGAGACGAATCCTTCCAACCAGAAGATCCACTCCAGGTGGTGTGCATTTGGTATATCTTTCAACCAGTTTTGTTTTAAAAGCATTTTTTACTCCTCCCAATTATGTCACTAAGCTTTATGGGACAAATTTTAAGAAAAACTAGGGTACCCATGTTTACTGTTCAAGGATTTCTCGCAAAACGTAGACTCATTCATGTTTAGGGATTTATCGTAAAAATGAAAGTGGGAACCCGTGTTTAGGGATTTCTTGCGAAAAGGCAACCCATTTTGGCCTTCCAATGGTTTTCTCACCTTCAACGACCAGGTTGATGTCTCGTCTAATCGTGGTGTTTCCGTCGGTCACCAGACACGTATAGTTTCCTGTCGCGTCGGAGTACACCGATTTAAAGGTCAGGGTTTCGTTGGTAGCATCCAAGAAATAATCGTTGAATTGTGGATTCAAATCCCATGATCCAAAGCGACGGCCGTTAAAGAACCACGTGATGTTACAAAAATTGTAGCTTCGACAGTAAAGTCGCTTGTAAAAGCCTTCAAAAGCGTAAGAAGTTCTAGGTAACCTGTTGTCAAATGCTAGACCTTGGCTATCTGGTTGACAAGAAGGGGAATGCGATCAGCGATTCGTTTCAAATAAATTTGAGCTCCCACCCCCTCCCCCCCCCCCCAAAAAAAAAACTATCCTGTCCTAATACATTTACTTGTCTGAATCCTATCACACAGCATTCCATGACCTGTAAAACTTGACATCTTTTTTTGTGCCATAAAAGTAGTTAAAAAAAAAACCTGAGTACCAGGAGAAATTATCGGTGTAACACGGCCTACTTTGGTTTACACAAGATGAAGAATTGCAAAAATATAAATATTTGTTCTTCATGTTTTGCATAATCCTCATAATCATGCGAATCGAGAACACAATTTCGATTACAATAATTTTGTAAGTCTGACATGTTACAACGTGCACAAAGTTATCAAGTCCAAATATATTGTTTGAAAATATTGATTTTCTTGTCTGAAGTCATACTCACTCAAATTGCAATATAACCTCAGAAGACTCCTGATATTAAGTATTACCATGAAAAATAAAACAGTAATTTTCATATAGTTATGATAATCTTAACCATTTACATTAAAACACAATATTGCAAGCTTGCTTTTACATTAGGAATTTATCATATTACATTATCTTTTCACGATAAATAGACCATCAAAATGTACCAGAATTTGCCTACGGAATCGGTAATCATTTCATCGCTTCATTGTTAAATTCATTATGCAGTTCATCTTTATTTTTGTCATATAGGTTGATTTAGTAGAATAATTCCTTGTAATGGCAGTGGCCCCGGGATTTGTCATAATATGTGATGTTATAGACTTAAAATGAGCCTGGCTACTGTTGCATCGAGCTTATTGTAGTAGGACTTATTAAATGGTGTAAAGTCTGAAGTGGAGACTAGATTATACGCGTCTTCTGTCAACGGTCGAAGATGATCATGAAATACCGAGAGTTGAATATCGATGCCATAAAATTTCCATGCCAACGAAACTACCGATGAAAGGATTCCATACGCAAAAGATGCAGGAGAGTCGTTGGAAGAAAATAGACTGTGGAACGCATGTTGATCACTCTACCCTCGGTACCGGACTATGAGTTAGACTGCTTAGCATGAATCAATGAGAAGGCAAATCAAAATCAGTCGAATCAAATCAAAACACCAATCAAAGTAAATCAAATCAATACAAGTCATATCACAATTGGTTAAGATTTGTATCAGCCGTTATATTATCTCGGAATAACTCTACATAAAATTGTGTAGGCTGAATATAGACTTTGGATTAAGTCCGAATCTCTTCCTTCTTCTTCTCCTTCATCTTCTTCTTCTTCTTCTTCTTCTTCTTCAATTTCTTCTTCTTCTTCTTAATTCTTCTTACTTCCTTCTTCTTCTCTCTCAATCTTTCCTTTTTTTCTTACGAATATTTACTCTTTCACTCTCCACTTTGTGACCTTTTTATATCTCAGCTAATCTTTTTCATCTTCTGACTAACCATGACCATCACCACCACGAGAGCGCGATTACCGACCGTCACTGACCACCATCCCATCAATCATAGCAGTTGATCATCAACACGCCACCTTATATAGCACGAGTGTATTCATTTGAAACCATAAGGCGAATTGAGTTAAAAACTCATTATCATACTCAACAATCATCATTATCATCACTCAGGTCATCCCCATCATCAATAAGACATTTAATCATCAAACAGCCTATAAGCATCATCAATTATGCACTATCATTATCATCTATCATCACATATCATCAAAGCAAGCAGCAGCATCACCATCATCATCGTTAACATCATCATCATCATCATCATCATCACACATCATCAAATCATATTCAAGGCAATCAGCGTGTTTTCATCCCGTACACGCACTAGAGGATTTAATTCGCCTGAACCACTATAACCTCTACTGACTCTTTCCGCAAGCCCACACAATCCAACCATCACTTTCCTCCCTCCAACGTCTTTCGGCAATCGTTACCAGACCTAAAGGGTCACATTGATATCTCGTAACATAATTAGTGGTAAGAACAATCCTCGCTTAGATAAAATCCAAATAGCTGCCTCCGTACATTGGTAATGATTCAGATGCCAGACCAATCACCGTCTTTCCTGCTATTTTTAAAGAAAAGAAACATATACATTAATGAAGACATTCAAAGACAGCATCAATTAATGATTAATTATGGTCAAATACATAAACAATAGACGAAAAACGGAATATTTAAATTTCGCCAAATCAAATCAACCGGCAACAGTTTTAGAAGGGATTGTGCCCCAGGAAAAAATGTTTCTTGAATTATTGTCGTATGTGATTTGCAGCAACATTATCCTTACTCTTCTCTCTCTATATATATGATAAAGTATGTCACTCAATTAATGTAATCAACTTATCAGACGCTATTCTTTAATTCTTTGGATTTAAATATCGATCAACACATCCCGGGGGGGGGGGCACTTAGTATAAATGTGTGGATAACCTAAATGTGTACGGGTTGAGACCCCTCATTTTCAGGCCGCAAATTTCCGTTCCAGAGATCTCAATTTTTCAGAAGGCACAGATTTTTTTTTTTATTTTTTTCAGTTCCAAGAGACCGCGCGAAATTTTGTCGTTTCGCTACTGATTTTTTGGACTCGACCGCGGCGCGGCCCGGCCAGAGCATTGCCATTTTTCAGCACGGAATACAATCACTAGGCTGTTAACCCGAAAAACGGTCAATTCATCCATGCAACTCATACATCCATCAAACCATGCATATTTCAATCATCCCAATCCATTCCTTTCAACTATCAGTGAAATATTCAAACACAAAACGATATCAGTTTTAATTAGTAATTAAAGGTACATAACATTGTAGCCAAGGAGGTATGAGGGGTGGTGTCCCAACAAAGTAGGGCAATTAATTTTAACAACTGACCAGAGTTTCTAAGGATGTAGCAAAAATGTATTGTTCATGATTTTGAATGGTGTTTGATGATCCGGTGTCGAACCCGTCGACTTCAGGAAAGACCTGAAGATGGGTTTGGATATTTGATCATAATTACCTTTTTGGCGAAAATTTCAGTTGTTTTCTCGGTTAAACAAGGTGGTTTTTTTTATTTTTACATACGTAAGCATAACAAGATGGACAAATAATGTAAGGAAATTAATTTGGAAATCAAACCCACCTTCTAATGCCAATTTTGGCACTTTTCGCGATAAATCCGACAAAGGATTTGAGGTAATCTATGATCTTTGCACATGTAGTTTCTTTACTATGTCAGAAAGTTGCGCGACGGCAACGCAGTTGAGTAGTTTTCAATTCGATAATGCAGAATTTTGCATAGTTTCTTTTCTCGCATGTCCCCTTGTTACTGGGCAATTTGTACAGTATATGCTCACCAGTCTTGGTACATCGAAAAGTAACTAATCATTAATAAAAGACAATATCCTTTGAAATCGCCGGAATCTATATCAATAAACATAATTTTTATTCGTGTCCAATAGTCAACTGTCCATCCTCACCGTCCTTGATTATACATATACAATACTTACGTTCTCGTCCCATATATGATTTCACAAGTTATTGCCTTAGCAAAACTAGTCCCATTCGAGATGGATAAAAAGTTATGACATCCCACCACGAATTTGGTTTCATTGTGCCATATTTTAACCAAGGCCTCTGACCTAAATCCTCGCGCTATTGCCAATAGAAACCGACAGTAGAAACACACATACGTTCCGATAGACAGCCGTTTGTTAACACAGGACTTCGAAGTGCCAAAGAACTGGTTTGTTGTTCAAACAGGCTCTGCATCACAAATCAAAGTACAAAAAGACGTGTGGTAGAAAGGGATACTCTAGTATAATCGTGTAAACTGAAGTAAACTGGGTAAAAGTGTAGAATATGATCGTCAATGATTCAACCAATGCTTAAAATGCTTTTCTACGTAACTCTCTAAACAACCCCAAACCTTGTTACATGCAGGCACTCACCTTAATTTTATTCTTACACACGGACCTAAAAACTGCAGATT
>JZLH01S0162676.1:0-13172 GCA_001188425.1 Eucidaris tribuloides
TTGCGTCAGTGTGCTTGAGGGGTCTGTCTCGTTTCAATAGTAACCCAATATTCTGCCTTTTTATATTCAGTTGACAGTGTTCATGCTGGAATGAAAATATCATATCTGTTAACGTTATAAAGCTTTAAGGCTTTGCTTTTTCAGACTGTTGACATTGAGCTCAAAGGGAAGTTTCGATAGAATATCAAATGACAAGGCATATGAACGTGAGACTAGCGGAAAGAATAATGGCCGAAGTGAAACGCCCCTTTATTATTCATTCAGGAGACCACATCCTTTTCAGCTATAGCGCCGTCTACAGTTGAAAATGTGAAAGCGTTTGTGTCACGCAGCGGCTGATCTTGTTGCTCATGCAGCAAATTCAGTCATCATTCTGTAACAGCGAGAAACGAGAAAAATTTTGTGGAAAAATGCACTTTTTTAAAACGCGATTTTCTCGGAATTCCGTTTGCGCACCAAAATGAATTGTTCGCCGGTTCGTAATAGCACGATCACAGGTTTCATGGAGTGGATATTGACATTTTAAAGAATAAGATACGAGTCAGATGTTTGTTCCCGTCATTTCGAACTTACAAGGTTCTTTGCACATATTCATAAGCCCAAAATTGGATCCCCAAGCCACGCCCCAAACCGCACCCCAGGTAGCTATACCGTTCCTAATCGCGATGAAATTTCCTCTCGCAAAGAATTGGCCAAACAAAGTAATACATGTATCATTAATGTCACAATACGTTGTTTGATATTGATTTTGTGTTATCGCTGTGTCAATCAAATTTCTGGGTGAACATAACCAATTAACGAAATATCAACATTACGTTAAATGTATTCTATTAGTCGACATGCACAAATCTTGTCAGTTGACAAAAGTGAATTATACATATTTTAACAACGATTGGGAACAAAAATGTAGCAATTTGCTATTAACATCACAAACTATTATCGTACTGCAAAAAACCCCCACAACTATCGCCCCTGCCACAACCACCTCATCCACAACCACCACAAAATGACCACCATCACCACCCCACCCCCACCACCACCACCACCGTCATCATCATCATCATCATCATCATTAAATCACCCGCAGCAGCAGCACCACCACCACCATCAAAGTCTTAATTACCAACACCACCACAACCACAGCCACTGCCACCATCATCATCAAATCACCCGCACCACCACAAACAACAGTAATCTTAATCACCACCACCACCACCACCACAAATACAATGAAAACCACCACCACCATTATCATTATCATCACAACTACCACCACCACCACCACCACCATTACCTTTATCATCAGCACCGTCATCACCACAGCCACCATGCTCCACCAAGATCACCACCATTATCTTCGTCATCACCACAACCACCGCCATCACCACCTCCACCAACACCACCACCACCATGCACCTTTATTATCGCTATCCCTACCACCAGCATTCACCTCACCTCATCTACCACCAATACAAGTGCAACCAGTTTCACCATCATCCTGCACTAACACCAACCACTGTACGCACTACTACCTCTCCCATCATGATAATTATCATGACCATTATCACTTTCACCAGTAGCAACGTTGTGTTTGGCGCCAACAGGAAATACTGCTGTAACTAAATTACTTTTATAAAACAACAAACATGAAATACATTTCGACAATATTCACAGAACCAAAACAATCCCACACGGACAAAGCCGACTTCATGCGTTTCTCTCACCCTCTCTTATTTACTTTACATTTAATCTAATTTAATTCATTGTCTCCACTAATGTCTTTCTCCACAGAATGAATGCTTGGGGATCTTGGATTACATTTGTATACATCCCCAGTGTATCGCAATTGCCCGCGATCAATACAATCAATAACTTTAATTCATGGAATAGTTCCCGCGCGCGCGCCCCCTCCCGAGGGGAACATTTTAGTGTCGCCACCTATACAGCACGCAAATCAATTTGATGATGACTCATCTAAGATTATTGTTGAGTATCGTTGAGTTAAAAACAAACGATTAGAACACGATACGCGTGTAATATTCATCATGTAAACAACAAATTTGTTGCGGCACACTATACTTCGCTTTCAGTCATATTGAAACATAATCATTAATGCCTAGACGTGAAAGTGACATCTAGCCGACATCCCGGGCCGACATAGACATGCCATGGTATGAAAATTTAATCGCAATACAATAATGTCGTAAATTTGCCGACAAGTTTTCTGGCAGAATATTTGACCAGCAGAAATACACATGAAAATTAAACAGTTATGATTATCAAATAAAAAAAGAAATCGCAAATAAACAAAAATCCCCCCAGTTTTGAATACCTTTAGATATCAATATCAATTTGCCATTTTGTCGACAAAATTCGAGGGGCATCTGACATACTGAAAATTCAAACGTGCGATCGTCTGACCACACGATAGATGAAAGAAAATGGTCAATTTATTACTGCCCATGACTGCTATTCGTGATTCTGTACAGAAAAAGTGTCGCCTTCGGGTTTATCAATCTGACGTGTCGTTGAGAAATGTGACTGGCTACTTAAAATTTTCTGAGGATTATAATCCTGTAAAGATACATCATGTTCATTACGTCAATTTGTACATTATTGGTGTTTGGATGCATATCGAGTCAATTAACGTGAAATCAGTTATGATCATTGATCATCATCATTATCACACGGCCACCACCACCACCACCACCACCACCACCACCACCATCACCACCACCATCATCATCATCACCATCACCATCACCATCACCATCACCATCACCATCACCATCAGTCCATCACCATCACCATCAGTCCCAGGGTTGGCAATTTCCCGGGAAATACCTGTATTTCCCACCCAGGCGGGAAATACTGGGAAATACTGGGAAATACTGGGAAATACCGGGAAATACTGGGAAATACCTGGGAAATACTGGGAAATACCGGGAAATACTGGAAATACCTGGGAAATACTGGGAAATACTGGGAAATACGTGGGCAATACCTAGCCGTGTAATCTTGAAGTTGTACAAGGTCAACTAAGAAGGCCATTAATACAGTTGATTAGGGGTCTTCTTACACAAAACCACCTTGAACTGATAAATTTCAGATGAAAAGACTCTGAAAAACCTCTTTTCAATTTTGATAAGTTAATTCAGTGTTATTTCACATACTGTCCAATACATACAGTATTTCACTGTACATTATTCAGGTGTTACATTGTGGGGTGCAGACCTAATCTTGCAGAATATACAGGGTCAAAATCAACATCTGTCAATGAGGTGTGCTATTTTAAGTGTTCTGGATTTATGGAGCAATTCAGATATTTGCAGACTGAAATGATTGAAAAAATTTCTGAAATTAAAGCAGGTGATTTTAAAGTTTCCATACTTTTAGTATTGATTTGGCTGTGTAGAAAATTTGTCCCTCCAATCATATTGAGTCTCCCTTGTTCCCCACCATCACTTAAGTTAGTTTTTTGTTGTATGTGTGTTGAATCACACTTACTGAACAACAATCTCTACAGTTTTGAGTTATTATCTTTCAAAAAATCACTTTTTAATAGTATTTCCCAGTATTTCCCGGTATTTCCCGTTTTTGTCAAAAATAGCAAGGCGGTATTTACCAGTAAATACCGGTATTTACCACCCGGTATTTACCGGCCAACCCTGATCAGTCCATTACTATCGTCATCACCACTGCAATTATCATTACCATCACATCACTATCATCACCAACATCATCTTCCTCTTTTAATCCTGATCTTTATCAATTTTACCCCGACCTTTTTCTCCCAGCGGGAATGGAACCACAATAAACCCTAGAACAGTTATTTTTTAGTTTTGGAGTTGGAAGTTGAGTGTGTATACAAACTGTCAATCAATCAAAGAAAACAGTTATTGTTGGTAACTGATCCCGTGACTGATCCTTCTCGATCCTCGATAATTCAGATGATATGAACTCGAATGATAGAATAAAGCTGACAAAAGCTACAGTTTAAAAGACATTTACTACAATCGAGCGAGTTCTGACAATCTTTTTTATTTTAAGAAGTACTTTCTGAGAAAAGAAAACAATAACTATTTGATGCAACCAAACTGCGGTTACCAAATTCCATTGTGATGTCTCAGTTTATTGTCAAAGCGCGGATGATATTGGTGCTGCTGTATGCACGATGATCGTGTGGAGCATGCATGGTCTACGAGATTGCCGTAGAGCGCGCAGGCAGCTCGCTAACTCAATCAAGTGCACATGCAACGTATTCGGCGGACGGTATACCCGGCACGCACGTTCGCATATCCAGCAAGCATTCGTCGCGTCACATACAAAATTATACGGCGCTGATCAAAAGCCGCGTTTGAACCGACGAGTAGCCGGCGAAATCACACTCGATTTTACGCTATTTAAGTCAATAGTAACGGCGAACAATAGCGCCCTTACATGTTTTTTACATCGTAATTGCATATCACCGAGGATTTGAAGGAACTCACGTGAAATTCTTCGATTGTGTTGACGATCTTGCAGGATAACCGTCTGCAAATCTCGACGCCGACTTCGGACGCCGCGGCCCTCTTCATGCTCTTGCTCTTGTTTTCCTTTAGGCCCGAACTGCCTATCCGCGTACGTGTGACTAGTGTGCCGTGTATGCACGGACGAAGTTTCCAAGATTGTCTGGTGTTTGGTACAACGCTGATTTTTTAATTTGTATGCGTCACCATTAGCTGAGTCCGTTCTCAATATTTTAATTGAACTAACTGCTGAGTATTTTTGTTTTTGTTGGACTGCTTCATATATCACTGGAAATAATATTGACTGGAAAAGAGAGATACGTTTGGAATTAACTCCAGATTTGCTTTCGGTGAGTATGGATTGGTAGGATCATTGGCGATGGTTGGGGCTGGACTGCAGGCGGGGTGAAGTGGGATGGGCTGGGCCGGGGCAGGGAACACAAAATTTTGAATTGTAATTGATTAATACAAAGTCGATCACATTTTCCCTGAAAATAATTTGCTGTCAAATTTGAGACCAAGAAAATTTTAATGCTAAAAATCTATTTCAGATCTATTTTTTCTATAAAATCAGGCACAATTTCAAAGATCTTGCGATGGAATGGCTGAATGTAGTTAGATCTATGTGGAGGAGTGTTGTTTTGGATATGATGCTCCATGCATTACCCTGAGGTACCGCATTGTGTAGTGCCCTTTTGTGTCCAAAAATGTATTTTCTTCGGTTATGATCAGGACGCGAATATTTTATTTACACAACTGTTTAGCCATTATCAGCAAAGTATTTGAAGAAGTGATCTGGGGTAGGAGGCTAACTGGTCTAAGTCGTCAGCGCGCTGTCTGCACCACGAGTTCAGTGGTCTGCACTAGTATAGGCCTACATGTGATGCATACTATAGAAGCACGCAGTGCCACGGCCACGCTCGGCGAACAAATGCCTGATACTTTCGCCAGATAGTATTAGTATACGCACTTGACCGAGGTTGGTGGTGATGGGTGGGTAGGTGTGTAAGGGCAGGTGGGACAGTAATGTGTTTCTTATATATAAACCATAATTATTTTGAGGAAGTAGATTGTATTGATTTGTTTCTTATAAATATTCCACTATTTAATATTTGCAAAATGAATGTGAAACATGCAGTGAATATTCGGGCAAGAGATGTGACCCCCCCGCCCAAAAAACCAAAAAAACAAATACAAAACAAAAAACATGCGTGATCATTAGATACAGTCATTACTACGTTCTGTACAATTTCTCAAATGTTCAGTGTCCTCTTTCTTTATAGTAGTCGGATAGCACATAGGCTTACGGATCTCATACATCCAAGCTGAAAATGCAACAAAAAAGTATAACCGATTCAGAAAGGCATCGATCAGACTCATACAATTATTTACAATGAACACAAGTTGTTCTGTGGTCATTGTTGCAAGCACTGCAGTACACTGGGCATTTACATGTGCAGCATCATACAGCATACAGCATACACAGCATGCAACACGAGCGGTCACGACAGCGATCCCAACTAACCGCGTCAGTCTTTGCTGCCAGTCGTTTGGAGAGCATATTTAGCCGATATGGCTAAACAGTTGTGTAAATAAAATATTCGCGATCAAGACAGTGGTTGAGGCTGTGCAAGTGCACAAAAGTGGGGTGAAAATGAAAGTTCAATTTTTTCACACTTCAAACATAACTACACAGTTTTGTAACCCAGGGCACAGTGCAAAAAAAAAATAAAGTCATAAAGGTGGATTTTATTTGGTCCGCCGGTATATAATTCATCACTTTATTAAACATACAAATCATACAAAGGAACAGAAAATAGAGAACATAGAAGAAAAGCCCAAAACATTTATGTCATAAACACATTATAGCCCAAGTTTAGTTTTGGGAAGTTTTTGTTTATTTGAATGCTTTATGCCCCAAAGTCATAACCCTGCAATAATAGACTCTGAATGCCTTTAGTTTTTATGCCTCCGCCCCGTAAGGGAGCCGGAGGCATTATGTTTTCGGGTTGTCCGTCCGTACGTCCGTACGTCCGTGGGTCCGTACGTCCGAACGTCGTCCACACTTTCTGGAACAAATATTACGAACGTACCCGGCAGGATTTAATATTACTTGGAACCAATGGGTCACCACTAGCAAGGATAATTGATTAATTTGCGACAAATCCTGTCAAAGTCAAAGGTCAATGAACTTTGTCCTAAAATGCCATTTTCTGCCTATAACTCCAGTTAGTATGCTCACTGTGATATAATTTGGTGGTTAGTTTAAAACAAAAGACAAATTATTTGTAATCACTGCGTCAAATACTTCAAGCAATGTCAAAGGTCGATGACCTTTGTCCAAAAATTTCGTTTTCGGCCTATAATTTCAGTTAGGAGTGCTCACTGTTGATGTAATTTGGTGGTTAGATTCAAAACCAAAAGACAAATATTTTGGTAGAGTCACAGGGGTCAAAGGCCAAGGTCAAGGGTCAAAGGTCAATGACCTTTGTCCCCAAATTTCGTTTTCGGCCTATAACTTCAGTTAGGAGTGCTCACTGTTGATGTAATTTGGTGGTTAGATTCAAAACCAAAAGACAAATATTTTGGTAGATTCACAGGGTCAAAGGTCAAGGTTAAGGGTCAAAGGTCAATGAACTTTGTCCTAAAATTCCATTTCTGCCTATAAGTTCAGTAAAGAGTAGGCCCTACTCACTGTTGATGTAATTTGGCGGTTAGATTCAAAACCAAAAGACAAATATTTTGGTAGAGTCACAGGAGTCAACGTTCAGGGTCAAGGGTCAAAGGTCAATGTACTTTGTGTCAAACCTATAGCTTCAGTTAGGAGTGCTAACTGTTGATATAATCAGGTTGTTAGCTCCTGCATAGTGGGTGCACAGGGCGGAGGCATACCCATCGACTGCGTGCAGTCGAACTTTTCTAGTTTTTAAATTAATTAATGAAAAATCTCGGGGGCACCCCCGAGATTTTTTGCTATATTTTACATTATAGCCTCCAAAGGGTTAATAAGGCGTTAAGGTTATCCGCGTTATACCTCATCTGAAAGAGCAGAGTCTGCCCTTTTAGATGAGGTATAACTCGTATACCCTTAACGCTTTATTAACCCTTTGGATGCTATAATGTAAAATATAGCAGAAAATCTCGGGGGGAGATTTTTCATTAATTAATTTAAAAAAAAACTAAAGGCATTCAGAGTCTATTTAGGGTTATGACTTTGGGGCATAAAGCTTTCAAATAAACAAAAAATTCCCAAAACTAAACTTGGGCTTTAATTTGTCATTTATTTTATTTACAGTATTTTTTCTTTCAAAATAGTACAGTCCACCATCTGGTGTATATTCATACTTTTTGGCAGGTCAGGTGTGGTGTATGTCAGGGCTGCCAATCTCAGTGAATGAAATAGCGTGAGACTTCCATAGGCCAATGATATAACGGAAGAGTCCAATTGCGTGAGATCACATAGAAATGCATGAAAAAACAAACAAAATTTTGGCGTGAGAAAGGGCCAAAATGTGTGAGTCTCACACTCATTGTGTGAGAGTTGGCAGCCCTGGTGTACGTATGTTGTACGTACAGTGGTGCAGCTAAAAAACGCGAGCCTCCTTTCTTTTCTAGCAGAGCCAGACTTTTTGTACTGGTTACCTCACTCTTGAAGGAATTTGTGGAGGTACAGTTGACATTCTGGCTAAGTGGAATCTGGTCATTTCATGAATAAATGTCTACATCATAGGAGATGTAAATGTACATTAACTAAAGAAGTACTACACCTCTGCTAATCTGCTAGACTGATAAATCTGTCACCTTTGAATGATGTGGCTGTTTGTATGCACCTGTGGGCAAAGTCTGGAGGGGGCATTATTATTTCATTTAGCATTGCCCCTCTCCATCTGCCCTTCAGTCCTTCCATCTGTCTGTCTTGAATTGGTTTCTGCATGATAACTTTAAAATAATTTGATTTTCAAAAGGTTTGTGTGTGAGTTGATGACACTAAAATGCTGGTCAAGTTTGAATATGGAGTCTGCAGGTCAAAGGTCACAACTCATTAAATGCAAATTGTTTTCCACACAATCACTCTGTTTTGCCTGAAACACTATAGCTCGATCAACACTGTTTAATGCACACCCATGAATAACAATTTTATTGTAGGCCTATAGTGCCAAGAGTACATTGATTACATTATTACATAACACCATCAGTTATGTGTTTATCACCCAGTAGACAACCTGTCTATATTTAAGGGGAATCTTGATTAGGCTAGACGGAAGACATTGACCCATTCTAAAAAGGGTCAAAGGAACCATTCTTAGCAAGACAACTGGTAACCGTAATAGGGGAAGCAATTCTATGATAATCAGGATC
Organism: Eucidaris tribuloides; assembly: GCA_001188425.1. Classification (NCBI taxonomy): domain Eukaryota; kingdom Metazoa; phylum Echinodermata; class Echinoidea; order Cidaroida; family Cidaridae; genus Eucidaris; species Eucidaris tribuloides. Next base: position 8,868 of record JZLH01S0162676.1, read on the forward strand.
AGTTCAATATCTCTGGTTGTCTTCGGAGACCCAGCGCGCCAGTGAGTTCTTTTGTGTAATCCCCCTTGGTGCCTCCCAAGTCACAGCCAGACCCCAAAAAAGCTCCCCTCTTGATTATAATTAGTTCTTTGGAATCCAAAAGACCTGTATGAATTGTAAGTGCCAAGGCCAGATACCAGCACACCACATGAGTTTTGAAAATGTACTGTTATGTAAATTAGGTAGGAGATGCTGGTTGAGTGATTTTAGACTGCAGAGTTTGTGTACCTACACCTGTACTTTTTTCACTTGTCTGTTTTCAAGTACCACACAAATCAAATCAGTAATAAAATTCTTGTACTGGTATTTCAGTTGTGTTATGTCAGTAGTAGAAGCTGAAAATACATGAAAAAAGAAAAAAAATAATCAGTACACAACAACGTTTGTAACATGATCTGAAGAATGAAGATATTGTAAACTAAGTTTCTTGTTTTGTTGTCTGCATTTCAAGTTGACTTCAAGTTGAAAAAACAAACAAAAAACTTTTGCTCTGGACATGTCTACTTGTCACTTGTTGAGATTAAGATTTCATGTCAAAGTTAGTGAATAGCTGAATTAAATTGCAGGAGTAAAGTAACATTTATATAAGTACATGTGGGTTGAAAAAATACATTGTAATCAGGGGAAAAAAAATAAATTTTTCTTTTCGGGGGCTACTTTTCCTGCTTCAGTGCTTTCAAAATATTCTTTTGTATTGAAGCCTATGGCAGTTTATGGGGGGTCTTTTGCACATTTCGAGGGCTCTTTTGGCCATTTCGGGGGCGAAATCGCCCCGAGCCCCTGTTTATTTTTTTCCCTGATTTGTAATTGAATGCATTACTAGGCATTCCTTTGCATGTTGTTCATGAATTCATCATCAGAAATGGTAAGCCCATCTTCCAAAGTCAAAGTTTAGTTCAGTGTTCTTCTTAGGCTTGTTATTAACTTAATTTTGTTTAAAGACACTATATAACACTGTGGAAGACCCGTTTAAAAAATTGTCGAACTTTACTATCTGACATATCTGATAGTGTTTGAATGGACAAATAAACACCCTAGAACACAAAAGTTTGGACAGTTATGCTGTCACTAGTACAATATGTGCAGATACAAATTGGGACATTAATTTTATATCGGGCGATAGGAAATTCTCCAACACAGCAGTCTATGGAGAAAAGCTGGAATTTTCTCTCAATGATTTTCACTTTTTTAAAGCACTTAATGATTGTTTTACACTGCAATTTTTTCAGGGCTTCATTTTTAGACTGTATCAAAGACACTAGTAGCATGGGGAATCATGTAGCTCAGATTTTTTTAACTGGAAAGATTGTTATACAGTGCCTTTAATTTCTTTACTGTTTAGTATTTTGTCAAAAGAGCTTTGGCACCATAAGTAGTACCACATACACGTATCAGCAAAATTCCCAACTACATGTAACTTGGATTTTCCCTTTGTGCATAAAATTATGTTGTAGAAAGTCATCAGCCAGCAGCAAAGAGTACAGTCAGTGACAGTAGTGTCTGAAAATGATGTAAATTAGATTTACAACCAAAAAGTGCTCAAAATCCAGTCAGTGTGGCTAGTCTAGAGTATTGAGAGATCATCCATGACTTCAGTTTGTTGTGAATGGTTTTATGAACTTGTCCAGAATGACTCATCTGCTCTAGACAATGAAGTAATCATGGATGTTGAATTGGCAATTTAGATCTACTTTGCCGTCACAGTAAATTACAACACTGTCAAGATGAAGATCTCAGCTTTTACCCTGACAGGAGCAATCTGGGCAAGATCCCGATAAGCCTCCATAAAATATGCATTAACTGTGCAGGAAATTTCCATATTGATCAAACGGTGGTTAGAAAACTGCTTTTTAATAAAAAGTGAAATGCATGTATCTAAGTTGAATTCATTGTTGAGAATATTTTCTGGTAATGCTCTTATATTGCTTGCTGGTATAAATGATTCTTCAGTTCTAATTACAATTGTTGTGTAGATCCAGTAATTAGAACAGTGTGTGGTCCCGACTGGTCCATTATTGTTGGGGAAAGGCCCACGCTATTATACATGTATGGATCCATTAGTGATTGCCTGAAAATGTTCTTTGTGAAATTGCACATTTAAATGATCTAATAGAAGCGAGCACTGTGTTGCCTTGAGCATGATGATATCATGTATATGATGTAAGTGAATTGTCAAATTCCTGTGTTTGCAAATGAAAGGCAAATATACAATATAACTGTACTTTCGAAATGAAATAACGCAGTCACATCTTCTTTCTTGTCTTGTCAGTTTTGAGTAATTTTCTTGGAATCATGACTCAATTATGATGCATTTTCTAAAATACAATATGAACATGTATGCTTAATCATCATGGTTTAGCCATATTTCTTAGATTTTTGTTCCATTAATTTTGTTTTATCATGGCAGTTGAAATGGTTTGTTGTTTTAATCAATTGGTGCATTTTCCCCATAAAGGTGGAAATAATTCAGAAACCTGACAGAAAACTCCATGTTCATCATTTTGATCCTGGAAAAAATGAAGAAAAAAAAAGTATAAAAAATAGAGGTGGAATCAACCTGTAGTATTGTCTTGAATCGAAGAGCAAGAAAGCGGCAAGGACGTGATGACTCGTCACTGTGGTCAGTAAGGCTCCAGCCACTGCAAGTGTAGTACCTCAAGTCCTCAAACTCCGTGATTGTCCAGAAAAAAATTGACCTATTGATGGAGTGGTCAATTGTTGCTTTTCCAATTCATCCTTTATTTCACACCATCATAAGACTACAGTGTATCTTTACTCAGGTGTGAGACTGCTTTTTGTTCTCCCAGATTATTGTCTCCCCTATAGTCTTTTTCTGAGGCCCTGTTTTACTGAGGGGGACAAACTATTCTTTGGTACTGAGTAACAATACAAGTCATACAGTAAATAGTGTGGCATGCTGGACTGGTAACAGTTCAGAGAATTTTTAAATGGTGAAATTGTGCAAGTGAAAATAAAGTCTCAAGATCAACCTTCAGTGTGTGGTCTGATTAAAAAAAGGTCTCTGAAATCACTTTCAGTCTCAAAGCTATGATGTATTTTCAGTATATTGCTAAGGGGTCTTGTGATCAAGACTACCCACACATTGTTGCAGCAAAGCAAACATCAGCACTGTATGTGGTAGTTATTTGTGGTTTTGTTGTGAACCAAAGTCATTACACTTATGCCTAAAGTTAGTATACATGTGAGCATAGGACAATGCAGGTTGTTGACTGCTGGATTATTATTTTTAAGTTGTCTAAATGATTGAGTTTGGTGAAAGAGGGGATGATGACTAACACCAAGGAGGTACTAGGCAAGTACCTCTTTGCTAATGCCATGTACAGCCAGTTACATTTGAGTACATGAACACCTCAGTCATGTGAGTTGACAGGGTTATGGTGAATAGATACATGTGTAGGCCTAAATTACAGAACAAATTAGCTGTAGATTGGGGCGACTTTGGACGACAGTACATGTATGATGTACATGTACATGTATGTCTGTGGATAGCCCCCTCCCCCCCCCCCCCCGAAAAAAAGAAGGTTTCCTGAAGTAGGCCTACACTCATTTTACAGTTCAGTTTTATATAACAAAAATATTTAAAAAGACTAAAAATGTTAGTGTAAGCCTACATGTACTCATCGGAAGTGGAAACATTATTTTCAAACATGTGTCCACAATTACCCCTGATATATGGAACCTTTTACAATGTAAAGTCAACCAGCTGTTATATGTATCCTTTTGAATTTCAAGATTACAAAATATGTTCACCACATTTCTGCTATCTTCTGGAGCCTTTGCTAATGTAGAGACAGTGATTTTCCATTTCAAAAAATTGTCTTTTCCGTTTCTGAAACCGTGTAATTCCGTTTCAACCCAATCTAAAAATGGAAATTCTGTTTTGTCATAGAAAATGTACGTGGCAAAAACATGAATTCCGTTTTGCAAAGGTGAATTCCATGAATTTTTACATGAAAAGTACAAGAACGAAACAGATTTTCCGTTTAATTTTCTGGTAAAACGGAAAATCACTGTCCCTACTAATGTATAATAAGGATCAAAAGCATGAAGTAGAAGTTGTCTGTACCTGTAGGCAGACTGACAGAGTGCATTAGATATTCATATTATACACTATACAGACAATTACATAGATGGGGATTTTTTAAAGCTTCCCTTCCCCCAAATTGTCCCCTCTGAGTAGATGTGAGTGTCTGTTCAGCTCAAGATTGTTGGCATTTGGCAATTAAAATTGTTTGTTTAGAGCTG
>JZLH01S0162732.1:2913-17120 GCA_001188425.1 Eucidaris tribuloides
TCTCGTCATTTAGGACCTGTTTCCCGATTCACTGATCGAATTTATCGCTTCGCGCCCGAAACCGGTAATATTGCGCGCGCATGCGCGCGTAGTGATGGTGGCACTATTAATCACTTTTAACTGCTCTTAGATTTAACGGTGACGACTTTTTATTGCTTATTCTGATAGCCGATTGTGTGTAGATAACTTTTCAGGCATCACTTTTCATTGCCAATTACTGTGACGTATCTCTGAGCGTCACAAAGAAAATCGGTATTTTTGGCATATTCACGACTGGGGGAGGTATACATAACCAATTGATACACTTTACTTCAGGTCATAAGGTCATATTCGTTCTTCATACCGTCGCGCGTCGCGACGACGGTGTACGCGCAGCGTCAATTCAATTAATGTTGTAGCAATTTCAGGAGGATGAGGAATATTTATGATGCATGATCACAGATATATATTGTTTGTCACATTTTCTTTAGATTTAATGATCGGAGCGGTTACGCGGATCACCAATTCGTCTCAGTGACGAATTAACATCTAGTTTATTCGTATTTCTTTCTGGTCATTTTTGTTCAGACGATATATCGAAAACGATGACGGCAATAGTCTTGTAACTAAGCACACTTATGCCCCATGTTGATACCTCGGCATGGTAATCATTTTATTGTCATAGAGCATCAGTGACGTCATCTATGACGTCATAAGTAAAAACAGATATGTATCGATATCTCATTATTGAAATAGAATTATCCTATCAAATTTGACCAACATAAAATTAAGGTCAAAGGTCAACTGCCGGGCCTATCCACGTGCACGTGCGCGCCACCACGGGTGCGTACGGGCACGCCAAAATTTTAAAAAGCTCCAAATGACTTCTCATTAACAGCACTATATGTTTCAGGACATTTAGAGCATTTGGGTGTGCGCGCGTACGCGCGCGTTTTTTCGCGCGCACCCCTTTCCTGACAAAATAACATAGATTTTTCGATGAATTTGCATGTCTGACAGAATTCTACATCATTTAGAACCCTTTCCCGACCACTAGGACCCAAAATATCGCTTACAAGTCCAAAAAACGTAAATGTGCGCGCATGCGCGCGTAGTGATTTTAAAATCACTCATAACTATTTAGAATTAACGGTGACACCTACTTTTTATTGCTTATTCCGATAGCCTGTGACGCGTAGATAAGAAATCAAACGTAAGTTTCCTTGCCAAATTGTTTCGACGTCATCTATGACGTCACAAAGAAATATCGTATTTCGGACATATCTCATAACTGGAGGGTAGTAAAATATCCAAACTAATTAGATAATACCTTCAGGTCAAAGGTCATTACGAGTGCGAACCATATGCGTGCGGGTGTCACGACGAACGCGTACGCGTACGTCGAAGGTTGAGTTAATGTTTGATGGAGAATTAAAAGTGATGAAGGACATATTTCAGCAAGTAATGATACGGAGTACAGATTGTTTGTCACTTTTTGTTTAGATTTAATGATCGGAGCGTTTACGCGGATCACCAATTCGTCTCAGTGACGAATTAACATCTAGTTGGTGATCCGCGTAAACGCGGATCACCATAGATTTCGTCAGAATCTTTATTTTTGGTGATCCGCGTAACCGCGGATCACCTTAGATTTCGTCAAAATCTTTCTTTTTTGGTGATCCGCGTAACCGCGGATCACCATAGATTTCGTCAGAATCTTTATTTTTTGGTGATCCGCGTAAACGCGGATCACCCTAGAGTTTGTACGATTTTTTTTCTTACTTTATTTATGTTTCTTTCTGGTCACTTTTTGTGGGAGATAAGCAGACGTTTCGATGCGTGTATTATCATGTAACTTAGTGCTAGTTATGGACTTGTTATACCTCGGATGGTTATTTTATTTTTTTTTTTTTATAATGGTAACGGTCACTGTGAAAGGACTATGCGTCAGTTTATGACGTCGATTTGTAAACTGCTGCTAACTCTATTTCGCGATATCTCGAGCCGGCGGGCGAATAAACAATTGGAAGGTAAGTTAGGTCATGGGTCATCTTTTGGTCTACACGTTGCGCGCGCGCGTTCCCAAGGTGTAGGGGTGCTGTCAAAACTAAATGCTCCAATGCTTCTATTACAGTACTTATGTTCAGGGTTTTGGAGCATTTTAGTCGCGGGTACGCGCCCGTGTTTTTTCGCGCCCCTTTCTTCGACCGAATACGCTCGTTTTTTCGTGGATTTGTGTCTGATGATTTCTATCGTTGACCCTTTCTGACCATCAGCCCGTATTGCTTATATGCCCAAATAATGCGCGCGCTTGCGCGCATAGTGAATGGGATTTTTAATCGTCGTATACTCTCCAGATGTACGGTTGAACCCCTATTTTCTTGCCTTTTTGTAGCTATTTGATGGTGATAGGTTACAGCTATCATGTTTCTATGCTTCTGCTGAGTATCTTTCTGCGTCACAGAAATCGTGTTTGGCTAATTATGACTGGGTAGAGTGTGTTAAGTACTTTGGTACCAGTAACTTCATGTCAAGGTCTCATACGAGGTAGTCATAACGTCGCGCGTTTGCGACGAGGCGGTATGCGCTCGGATTTTGCTAACGCTTGATAGAGATCTAACGGGGTGAGGGAATATTTTTTCTGCATATCTTGATTTTAGTCGCTTGTCCTTTTTTTTTCGATTTAATGGTGGGGTTTCGGCGATGCACCGATTCGTTCAGTGCTAATTAGTTCTAGTTATTCTGTTCTTCTGCATTTTGTGCTCCACTGAATCTAACGATCGTCATTCTTGTCTTAGCTAGTTATATCACGTGTCAACACCTCGTTACAACATTTTTGACAGTGTGATCACTTGCCCGTGACGTCATCTATGACGTCGTTTACGAAAAAGTTAGAGTTGACCTATATTTGAAATATCTCGAGCCGTCCGTGGAGTAAAGGAACCAAATTTGGCAAATATCAAGATAAGTTCAAGGGTCATGTCCAGGACCTAACCATGTGCGCACGCGTGTCTCTACGGGCGCGTACGAGCGCGTCAAAATTTTAAATTGCTCTTAATGACTTCTTATTAACAGTAGCATACATTTCAGGTCATTTGGAGTATTTCGGTACGCGCGCGTACGCGCGCGTTTTTTCGCGCACACCCCCTTCCCGACCGAATAACGTATTTTTTTCGACAGATTTGGATTTCTGATTGAACTCTACATCAATTAGAACCCTTTTCCGTCCACCTGGACCTAAAATATCGCTTACAGGTCCAAAAACCGTAAATGCGCGCGCATTGCGCGCGTAGTGAATGTCGACATTTTCAAATCACCCATAACTCTCTAGAATTAACGGTGACCCCTACTATTTATTGCTTATTCTGATAGCCTGTGATGCGTAGATAAGGTTTCAGATATTACTTTCTATGACAAAATCTTCTGACGTCATCTATGACATCACAAAGTAAAATCGTGTTTTGCGCATATCTCATGACTGGAGTAGAGTGTGATAACTAAACTTGGTACACAGTAACTTCAGGTCAAAGGTCATCTTTGGTGCTCATCATATGTGTGCGGGAGTTACGACGAACGCGTACGCCCACGCCGAAATATTAAATCATGTTTGACAGAGAAGTTAAGGTGAAAAGGGACAGCTTCGAACAAGTTATGTCACGCCATATAGACTGTTACTGTCATCTCTTAAGGTCTACTGATCGGAGCGAATACGCGGATCACCAATTCGTCTCTGTGACGAATTAAAATCTAGTTGGTGATCCGCGTAACCGCGGATCACCATAGATTTCGTCAGAATCTTTCTTTGTTTATTCATGTATCTTTCTGGTCACTTTTGTGCAGACGATATCTCAAGAACGATGATGGCAATAGTCTTGTAGCTTTGCATAAATATGTCCCATTTCAATACTTTGGCATGGTAATCATGTTAATGTCATAGAGCATCTGTGACGTCATCTATGGCGTCATTAGTAAATACAGATATTTGCCCATATTTCATTGCCTAAATCGAATTATGCAATCAAATTTGGCCAACGTAAAATTAAGGTCAAGGGTCAACGGCTGGACCCTGCCACTTGCGCGCGCGCGCCACGATGAGTGCGTACGAGCACGTCAAAATTTTAAAATGCTCAAAATGACTTTTTATTAACAGCACTATATGTTTCAGGTAATTTGGAGCATTTTGGTGCGCGCGCGTACGCGCGCGTTTTTTCGCGCGCACCCCTTTTCCGATTGAATAACATAGTTTTTTCGATGGATTTGGATTCCTGACTGAATTCTGTATCACTTAGAAGCCTTTTCCGACCACCTGGACCCAAAATATCACTTATAAGTCAGAAAAACGGAAATGCGCGCGTAGTGAATGACGGCCAATTTTAAATCACGCATAACTCTCTAGAATTAACGGTGACCCTTACATTTTATCGCGTTATCTAATAGCCTATGATGTGTAGATCAGATTTCAGGCATCACTGTGCATGCCAAGTTGTTGTGACGTCATCTATGACGTCACAAAGAAAAATCAAATTTTGTCCATATTTCATGACTGGAGATGAGTATGGGGACCAAACTTGGTACACGGTAAAATCACGTTACTGGTGGTAGCCGTATCCGCGCGCGTGTCACGGCAAACGCGTACGCGCACGTCGATTGTTAGATTCTTGTTTGATAGAGTATTTTAGGTGAATAGGGGCAGTTTTGAGCGAGCAATAATACTTTGTCACAATTTCTTCAGATCTAATGATCGCAGCGAATACGCGGATCACCAATTCGTCTCAGTGACGAATTAAAGTCTAGTTGGTGATCCGCGTAACCGCGGATCACCATAGATTTCGTACGAATTTTTTTTCTTTGTTTATTTGTGTTTCTTTCTGACATTTTTGTGCACACGATATCTCAAGAACTACCAAAGGAAAAGTCTTGCAACTTAGCATAGTTAAGTCCCATGTCAATACCTCGGCATGGTAGTCTTGTCAATGTCTCTGACGTCATCAATGACGTCATAAGCCAAAAGCTAGTCCTAGCCTATATTTGCAATATCTCAAGCCGGCGGTGGAATAAAACAATCAAATTTGGCAGAGGTAAAGTTAAGGTCAAGGGTCAACTTTTGCAACTAGCCACGTGTGTGCGCGCGCCTCCACGCGCAAGTACGGGCGCGTCAAAATTTTAAAATGCTCCAAATGACGTTTTGTTAATAGTACTATATGTTTCAGGTCATTTGGAGCATTTTGGTGCGCGCGCGTACGCGCGCGTTTTTTCGCGCGCACCCCCTTTCCGACCAAAAACCGTCGTTTTTTCGATGGTTTTAGATGTCTGACCGAAATCTCCATCAATTAGAACCCTTTGCCGACCAGCAGGACTCAAAATATCGCTTACAAGTCCAAAAAACTGAAATGCGCGCGCATGCGCGCGTAGTAAATGGCGGCATTTTAAAATCACTCATAACTCCCTAGAATTAACGGTGACCCCTACTTTTTATTGTTTAATCTGATAGACTATAATGCGTAGATAGCATTTCAGGCATCGCTTTCTATGACAAAGTGTTGTGACGTCATCTATGACGTCACAAAGAAAAATCGTATTTTGCACATGTCTCATGACTTTAGTCGAGTAACATCACCAAACCTGGTACACAGTAACTTCAGGTCAAAGGTCATCATGCGTGCTCATCATATGCGTGCGGGCGTCACGACGAACGCGTAAGCGTACGTTTAAAACTAAGTCTTAAATCAGTCGTTATTTCTCTAGAATAAACAATGACCCCTTCCTTGTATTGCTCATTCTGATAGCCTATTATCCGTAGATAACAGTTCAGGCACTACTTTGCATGCCGAATACTTGTGGCGTCATCTATGACGTCACAAAGAAAAATCGTATTTCGCGCATATCTCATGAATGGGGTGGATTAAGATAACAAAACCTGGTACACAGTAACTTCAGGCCAAAAGTCATCACTGGTGCTAATCAGAACCGTTCGTGCGTCGCGACGAACGCGTACGCGCACGTCGAATTTTTAATTAATGTTTGATAGACAATTTCAGGTGATGAGGGACATATTTCATTATGCAATGATAATTGATATACATTGTTTGTCATTTTTTCTTTAAATTTAATGATCGGAGCGGTTACGCGGATCACCAATTCGTCTTCGTGACGAATTAAAATCTAGTTTTATTCGTGTTTCTTTCTGGACATTTCTTGTGCAACAGATATCTCATTAACGCCATCGTCAATCATCGTGTAACTTAGCATAGTTATCTCCCATGTCAATATCTAGAGATTCTCCTACCTGTCAATGTCATAAAACATCTGTGACGTCATCTATGACGTCATTTACGAAAAAGTTAGAGTTAACCTACATTTGCAATATCTCGAGCCGGCAGTCCAATAAAACAATGAACTTTGGCAGATATCAAGTTGAGGTCAAGGGTCAACTTTTCGTCCATACCACGAGCGCGCGCGCGTCTCCCCGAGCGTGTACGGGCGCGTCAAAGTTTCAAAATGCTCCAAATGACTTCATATTAACAGTAGCATACGTTTCAGGTCATTTGGAGCATTTTAGTGCGCGCGCGTACGCGCGCGTTTTTTCGCGCGCACCCCCTTCCCTACCGAATAACGTAATTTTTTCGACGGATTTGGATTTCTGACTGAATTGTACATCAATTAGAACCCTTTCCTGGCCACCTAGACCTAAAATATCGCTTACAGTTCAAAAAACCGTGAATGCGCGCGCATTGCGCGCGTAGTGAATGGCCGCATTTTTAAATCACTCATAACTCTCTAGAATTAATGGTGACCCCTACTTTTTATTGCTTATTCTGATAGAGTATGATGCGTAGATAGCATTTCAGTCGCTTTCTATGCCAAAGTGTTGTGACGTCATATATGACGTCACAAAAGAAAAATCATATTTCGGGCATATCTCATGACTGGAGTCGAGTTACATCACCAAACTTGGTACACAGTAACTTCAGGTCAAAGGTCATCACACGTGCTTATCATATGCGTGCGGGCGTCACGACGAACGCGTACGCGTACGTTTAAAATTAAGTTTTAAATCAGTCAATTTTCTCTAGAATAAACCATGACCCCTACCTGGTATTGCTCATTCTGATAGCCTTTGATCCGTAGATAAGAGTTCAGTTACTACTTTGCATGCAGAATACTTGTGGCGTCATCTGTGACGTCACAAATAAAAATCGTATTTCGCGCATATATCATGAATGGGGTGGATTAAGATAACAAAACTTGGTACACAGTAACTGCAGGTCCGAAGTCATCACTGGTGCTAATCACATCCGTCCGCGCGTCGCAACGAACGCGTACGCGCACGTCGAATTTTCAACTAATGTTTAATAGACAATTTCAGGTGAATGAGGGACATTATTTCATCATGCAATGATAACATTAACGATATTGTAACGATAACATTTTCTTTAAATTTAATGATCGGAGCGGTTACGCGGATCACCAATTCGTCTTAGTGACGAATTAACATCTAGTTTATTCCTGTTTCTTTCTGCCATTTCTTGTGCATCAGATATCTCCAGAACGCCATCGTCAATCATCTTGTAACTTAGCATAGTTATGTCACGTGTAAACACCTCGCTACAACATTTTTGTCAGTGTGGTCAATTGTCCGTGACGTCATCTATGACGTCATTTACGAAAAAGTTAGAGTTAACCTATATTTGCAATATCTCGAGCCGCCGGTCGAATAAAACAACCAAACTTGGCAAGGGTCAAGTTCAGGTCATGGGTCATCTTTTGGTCCAAACCACGTGCGCGCGCGCGTCTTCACATGCGTGTACGAGCGCGTCAAAAAATAAAAATGCTCCAAATGACTTCTTATTAACGGTACTATATGTTTCAGGTCACTTGGTGCATTTTAGTGCGCGCGCGTACGCGCGCGCTTTTTTCACGCACATCCCTTTCCCGACCAAAAAACGTATTTTTTTCGATGGATTTAGATGTCTGACTGAATTCTACATCGTTTAGAACCCTTTCCCGACCATCAGGACCCAGAATATTGCTTATATGCCCGAAAAATATAAATGCGCGCGCATTGCGCGCGTAGTGAAAGATGGGCATTTTTAAATCGCTGATAACTCTCCCGAATTAACTCTGACCCCTACTTTTTATTGCTTATTCTGATAGCATATGATGCGTAGATAAAGTTTCAGATATCACTTTCTATGACAAATTCTTCTGACGTCATCTACGTCACAAAAAAATCGTGTTTTGCGCATATCTCATGACTGGAGTATAGTGTGATAACTAAACTTGGTACACAGTAACTTCAGGTCAAAGGTCATCACTGGTGCTCATTATATGCGTGCGGGAGTCACGACGAACACGTACGCGCACGCCGAAATATTTAGTAATTTTTGACAGAGAAGTTAAGGTGAAAATTGACAGCTTCGAACAAGTTATGATACGCCACATAGACGGTCACAATCTCTTAAGGTCTACTGATCGGAGCAAATAGGCGGATCACCAATTCGTCTCAGCGACGAATTAAAATCTAGTTTGTGTTTCTTTCTGGTCACTTTTTGTGCCGACGATAACTCAAGAACGATAGTGTTAATAACCTTGTAACTTAGCATTAACTCCTCAAAAAAAGTTTGGAAATCTGAGTTTGATCGGTTATATCTTCCGTTTCATAGAAATAATCAATGCAAGCTTGGTATCATCGGAAAGATTATTTAATTGTCTTTAAAATATTACCTTACTCGTTATGATTATGCCATCAGGGAAAGGGCAGTATGTTAAAATGTGGTGTAAAGTGTAAATTGAAAAGTTGCAAAAGGACCAAAGTTCGGTTAGTCACCCAATTGTTGCTGCTGTTGTTGTTGTTGTTGTTGTTGTTGTTGTTGACAAGTGAGTTTTCCATTGTCTCTTTGGTTGTTATACGCTTTAATGTGAACATTGACATGGATTGAAGAAACACCTGCAAAATAAGCAAGCAACAACAACAAAGTGATAAAAAAGTGTCAGGAGCTTGATTTGCATGGATTTTTCAGAGAGAGGGTATGACAAGAATGGACTTGCCTGCATGCAGCCCAAACCTCAACCCCATTGAACATTTGTGGGATCAACTTGGCCGGGCTGTACGGAAGAGAGTCACAAATGCAACGACATTGGCAGGTTTGCGTCAATTACTGATTGACGAGTGGAATACCAACCCAGTAACGAATCACAAAGCTCATTAACAGCATTTGGACGTGGTGCCAGGCGGTGGTGCAGGTACGTGGGTCTTCCACCCGATACTGTACTCTGATCATGTTATAAAAATCAATGAACATTGATGAAATCACAGATCCATGGGAAGATTAACATGAAAATCCATGCAAATCAAGCCCCTGACACCTTTTTATCACTTTGTTGTGTTAATGTGGTGAGATTAAATGCCTTATATCCAGTGTTTAAATGCCCATACATGTTTGCTTATTTGGTTGTTTCACTTTTTGTTGTTGTTGTTGTTTGCTTTCTTGTGCAGGTGTTTCTTTCAACCCATGTCAATGTTCACATAAGAGTGCATAACAACCAAAGAGACACTGAAAAACTCACTTATCCACAACAACAAAAATTGGGTGTTTTACCGAACATTGGTCATTTTGCAGCTTTTCAATTTACACTTTACACTACATTTTAAGACACCACCCTTTCCCTGGTTGCATAATCATAACAAGTAGGATATCAAATTAAAGAAAATTAAATAACCTTTCTGATGATACCAAGCTTGCATTGATTGTTTCTACGAAACGGGAGATATAACCGATCAAACTCAGATTTCCAAACTTTTTTTGAGGAGTTTAGTTATGTCCCATATGAATACCTAGGCATGGTAATTATGTTAATGTCAAACACCCTCCGTGACGTCATTTATGACGTCATTAGCAAAAAAACAGACATTTGTCAATATCTCATTATTGAAATACAGTTTTGCAATCACATTGTACCAACGTAAAATTTACGTCAAGGGTCAACTGCTGGACCTAACCAAGTGCGCGCGCGCGCCACGATGCGTGCGACCGGTCACGTCAAAATTGTAAAATGCTCCAAATGACTTCTTTTTAACAGCACTATATGTTTTAGGTCATTTGGAGCATTTTGGTGCGCGCGCGTACGCGCGCGTTTTTTTCGCGCGTACCCCTTTCCGGACCGAATAACATAATTTTGTCGATGGTTTTGGATGTCTAACTGAATTCTACGTCATTTAGAACCATTTTCCATCCACCAGAGCCAAAAATATTGCTTACACGCTCAAAAAATGTAAATACGCGCGCATGCGCGCGTAGTGAATGACAACCATAAATTACTCATTACTCCCTAGAATTAACGGTAACCCATACATTTCATTGCATATTCTTATAGCCGATGGAACGTAGATAACTTTTCAGGCATCACTTTCCATGCCAATCTGTAGTGACGTCATCTATGACGTCACAAAGAAAAATCGTATTTCGTGCATATCTCCTGACTGGAGTCGAATATGATAACCAAACTTGGTACACAGTTACTTGGGATTAAAGGTCATCACTTGTGCTTACCATGACCGCGCGCACATCACGACGATCGCGTACGCGCACGTTGAATTTCAGATGAAGGTTGGAGAGAGAATTTAAGTTGAAAAGGGACAGTTTTGAGCAAGCATTGATACGTTGTATGTTGTTCGGTACATACCCTGGAAATGTAATGATCGGCGCGGTTACGCGGATCACCAATTCGTCTTAGTGACGAATTAAAATCTAGTTGGTGATCCGCGTAAACGCGGATCAACATAGATGTTGTACGAAATTTTCTTGTTTGTTTATTCGTGTTTCTTTCTGGTCACTTTTTGTTCAGACGATAACTCAACAACGATAGCGTTAATAATCATGTAACTTAACATAGTCATGACTCATGTTAATACCTCGGCATGGTAACCCGCTCAATTTGATAGAGCACCTATGACGTCATTTATACGCGCACGTCGAATGTTGAATAAATGTTTGATGGAGACTTGTAAGTGATGCGGGCATGTTTCAGCAAGTAATGATACCTTATTTAGATGGTTGGTCGCATGTGCTTTACATGTAATGATCGTAGCGTTTACGCGGATCACCAATTCGTCTCAGTGACGAATTAAAGTCTAGTTGGTGATCCGCGTAAACGCGGATCACCCTAGAATGTTGTAGCGAAATCATTCTTCTTTTTATTCGTGTTTCTTCTCGACAAATTTCTTGTGAGCACGATATCTCCATAACGCCAATCATCAATCATTCTTGTATACTTAACATAGTTATCTACGTGTCAACACCTCAAACACACTCCGCCGGGTCAATTTTTCTTCAAGTGTGGTAGCACTTAGCCCATGGAGACAGGAAGAAGATCACGAATACATATGACGTCATTCACGTGAAAAAAAAGCTAAAGTTAACACATAATATAGTGCAATAGTACAATGGAGCACGGAGAGCGTCTAAAATGCAAAGAGCAAAACGCGAGAACTTGAAGGAGGTCAAGTTGCAAAGGGTACATAGGTCAGGATACGTATTATTGTAACACAGAACGGCACAAGGTATAGGCGCACGAGCGCAACGTCTCACATGCGTTATCGGCGTGTAAAATTAAAAATGCTGCCAAAATGACTTCTATATTAGCGGTACTTATATGTTCAGCGTCATTTGGAGCATTTTAGTGCGCGCTGCGTACGCGCGCGTATTTTTTCGCGGCAGCTTCGCCTTTCCATTCCCGACCGAAAAACGTATTTTTTACGCATAAATTTAGATGTGCTGAATATGAATTCTACATCGTTTAGAACCCTTTCCCGACCATCAAACCCAAAATATTGCCTATATGCCCCAAAAATATAAATGCGCGCGCATTGCGTGCGTAGTGAAATATGGGACATTTAAAAATCGCTGATAACTCTCTACAATAACATGACCCCTAGTCGTATTTTGCACATATCTCAGACTGGAGGTAGAGCGTATAACTAAACTTGGTACACAGTACTTCAGGAATAGGTCATCACTGGTGCTCATCATTCTCGGGAGTCACGACGACGCGCACGCGCACGCTGAAAATATTAAGATAATGTTTGACAGAGAAGCTAAGCTGAATAAGACAGCTTGAACGAGTATGATACGCCAGACTGTCACAATCCTTAAGGTCTAATGATCGAGGCTAATACGCGGATCACCAATTCGTCCAGTGAGCGAATAAATCTAGTTTTCTTTATTGGTGAATCCGCGTAACCGCGATCACCATAGATGTGTACGATTTTTTTTCTTTCTATGTTTGTTTGTTTCTTTATTGGTGATCCGCGTAACGCGGATCACAATAGATGTTGTACGATTTTTTTTCTTTCTATGTTTGTTTGTTTGTTTCTTTATTGGTGATCGCGTAACCGCGGATCACCATAGATTTCGTCAGAAATTCTTCTTCTTCTTTTCTTGTTTCTTCTCGGTCACTTTTTGTTGCAGACATATCTCAAGAACGATGACAGCAATAGTCTTGTAACTTTCATAGTTATGTCCCATGTCAATGCCTCGCAATGGTAATCTTTCAATGTCATAGACTATATCTATGACGTCACTTATGACGTCATTTGTAAACGAGCTAGAGTAACCTATATTTGCAATATCTCGAGCTGGCGTCGAATAAAACAATAAAACTTGGCAGGGTCAGTTCAGGTCATGGGTCATCTTTTGGTCTAAACCACTGCGTGCGCGCGTCTCCACATGCGTTAACGGGCGCGTCAAAAAATAAAATGCTCCAACTGACTTCTTATTAATGGTACTATATGTTTCAGGTCATATGGAGCATTTTAAGGTTTCATATATCACTTTCTATGACAAATTCTTCTGACGTCATCTATGACGTCACAAAGAAAAATCGTGTTTTGCGCATATCTCATCACTGGAGTAGAGTGTGATAACTTAACTTGGTACACAGTAACTTCAGGTCAAAGGTCATCACTGGTGCTCAGCATATGCGTGCGGGAGTCACGACGAACGCGTACGCGAACGTCGAAATATAAAGTAATTTTTGACAGAGAAGTTAAGGTGAAAAGGGACAGCTTCGAACAAGTTATGATACGCCGTATAGACTGTCACAATCTTTTAAGGTCTACTGATCAGAGCGAATACGCGGATCACCAATTCGTCTTAGTGACGAATTAAAATCTAGTTTATGTTTCATTCTGGTCACTTTTTGTTCAGATGATAACTCATGAACGACAGTGTCTATAATCCTGTAACTTAACATAGTTACGTCTCATGTTAATACCTAGGCATAGTAACCCGGTAAATGAGATAGAGCATTTATTACGTCTTTTATGACGTCATTTGTAAAAAAGCTGGACTTAACCTACATTTGCAATATCTCGAGCTGGCAGTCGAATAAAACAACCAAACTTGGCAAGGGTCAAGTTCAGGTCAAGGGTCAACTTTTGGTCCATACCACGTGCGAGCGCGCGTCTCCAAGGGCGTGTACGGGCGCGTCAAAGTTTCAAAATGCTCCAAATGACTTCTTATTAACAGTACTATTTGTTTCAGGTCATTTGAAGCATTTTGGTGCGCGCGCGTACGCGCGCGTTTTTTCGCGCGCACCCCATTCTCTGCGGAATAACGTATTTTTTTTGATGATTTTGGATGTCAAACTGAATTCTACATCATTTAGAACCTTTTCCCGTCCACCAGAACCCAAAATATCGGCTACAAGCCCGAAAAACGTAAATGCGCGTGCATGCGCGCGTAGTGAATGGCGGCACTTTTAAATCACTTATAACTCTCTAGAATTAACGGTGACCCCTACTTTTTATTGCTTATTCTGATAGACTATAATGCGTAGATAGCATTTCAGGCATCTCTTTCTCTGCCAAAGTGTTGTGACGTAAGCTATGACGTCACAAAGAAAAATTGTATTTTACGCATATCTCATGAATGGAGTCGAGTAAGATAACCATATTTGATACACAGTAACTTTAGGTCAAAGGTCGTTACTGAAGCTAATCGTAACCGTCTGCGCGTTGCGACGAGCGCGTGCGCGCACATCGAATTTTGCATTAATGCTTCAGAGAGAATTTAACGTGATGAGGGACATATTTCATCAAACAATGATAATTGATATACATTGTTTGTCACATTTTCTTTATCTTTAATGATCGGAGCGGTTACGCGGATCACCAATTCGTCTTAGTGACGAATTAACATCTAGTTGGTGATCAGCGTAACCGCGGATCA
>JZLH01S0162733.1:0-12941 GCA_001188425.1 Eucidaris tribuloides
GGGGGTTCTCAAGTTATCGCGGTAACGAGATCCGGTAACGGACGGACAGACGGACGGACGGACGGACGGACGGACAACCCGAAAACATGATGCCTCCGGCAACTTCGTTGCGGAGGCATAAAAATATTTTTGCTTGCTTTGTTTAATACTGGTAGCAGTAACCACCCACAGCATCAAGAACACAAGAAAAAACAGTTGCTGTGATATTTACAAATATTTGCTGATTGCAATAAACAGCCATCCTATATCCCATACAGGAAATTTATTCAGATCTGCCAACCTATGCTGACCATATCACAGACTAAAGCACAGTAAAAGTCATATTTTGAAGGCAATAATCATATTTTGGGGTATTTTGTTGAGAAGTCAACAGCTCTTGATATGAAGCCAAAATGAATATTTTCCTCTACAAAAATCAAGAACATTGCTTACAAGTGATGTGGCATCATTTGGTGGTAAAATAATGAAGCATAGAAAAGTGTTTCCATTTCTGTGGACAGTAATTTAGCAGTATGCACTTAAAACAGGGACACTAAGGAAAAACCAGCTCCTTTATAATTTCAATGATCGTTTTTCTTCTACACATTTTTACTTATTGTTGATTAACAATTTATTTGAAGATTACTATTTTTAAAATAATGATTAATCATTTCTTTGAAAGCTTATTATTCCTAAAATAGATACAGAGTTCTCTCACAGTTATAATAAGAAAATGTCCGGTTGGAAACATATCATATTTGTCAGTGAATGTTAAACTTCGTTGCATAACATTTAATGAACCAAGTTCATGCTAGAATATACAGCATTATGCTGTACATGTACAAGTATGTCTTAATTGAAAACCAGTTTAAATGGTCAAAATAGTTAACAGTTTCTGTAATATGAGTTGACAATTTACCTAATGTATGTTTTCACAGGCAATCAACATACATGTCATTCTAAATGCAGTTATAAGAACTTGACAAATATATCAACAGGCTATTAAATATAGCTCCTTTTGATTTGAGCAAGGAGGTACTAGGCTCGCCTGGTACCTCCTTGATTTGAGCCTCTGGCATAAACATGCTATGACTGAGATTTAGCCAGAATCACATGAACCATACAATTGTACTTGTCAAGACCACCACATTTATTTTGGACAATAAACTACAGTGTACATCTCTTTGTGGAGATTTTAATTACCTATCAACATGAAACTTTCTTTCTACTGAAATCCAACACACAAAAAGTTCTAATAAATTTGAAATGTTACAAGTGCATACATTCATTTTTTAATACATTATACAAAATTAAGGAGTTTGTAAACTTTTTAAAAGCCAGTGCCAAAAATATAAAAGAATAACCAGAATCTTGGTCTTACTTATGTAACCATTTCACTTGTAAAATCAAAATCCCCCTGGTGAGACCCTGATTCCCCCCCCCCCTTTTCTTAGTTGTTCTACCACTTTTCAAAGCTGAGCTGTTATCACTTCTCATTAGTCAAGGAAAATTCTAAGATGTACATGAATAGAAACAACCTTGGCTAAAATACAATGAATGACAGCTCATCACAGGACCAGCTGATTCAATGTCACTCACTAGAGCACTACCTGTTGACTGGGAATGGAGGTCTACTGTAACTATGTTGTAAATTACACTGTCTGGCTCTCGAGCTAATTAGGCCAAGTGTTAGTTTTGATGACAATTAAATGCCTAAAACAAAACAACACATATGACTCACTACAATTGAACCACTTACACTTCATCCTAACCGCAACAACAACAACGACAAAAAACATTTACTTACTATTTTAGCGATGATCCTACTGGAACGAGACAAACAATGCCCGACTCCAACTCAGTAGTAGATCTAATGTGTCTGGTATCACAATGCAGTGAAATACTAGTCGTCTTGTTTGTCCTACCACTACACCACCCTGATACTAATGAGCCTCTTGTCCAATTGAAAGCTAGCTAGTCAGGAAGATATGTTCTGCCCACACCATTTCCTGATCTGCTTTTGCTACCAGTACGTCACTGATAAGGGGTGCGTTCACACGTAGTCTCTCAAATCTGACACTGACATTCAAATTTGCACAAATATTTCCTGGTGTGAATGTTTTGACAATAGTATTTGATGCAGGGCAAGCCAGGAAGCAGCCGACCCAGCCACGGTTTTCAATCTCAACGGACATTTCAGGGTTGGAAGTGGTCCAGAAGTTTGTAAGCATTACCTTGCAGGGCTCGACACCAGCACTTGCCTTTTTGCCTGGGGCAAGTAAATTTTGCTTCTGGGCAAGTAAAAATTCATTGAAATTTACTTTACTTGCCTAAACGGGCAAGTAAAAATTTTCAACTCTGAAATCAAGAGAGTATTAAAGACTTGTATCTTTCAGTTCTGTTTCAACTTGTGTAAATTTATATAAATTATGTATAATCTGTAGAAACACTTTTGCCAAGGACAGAGTCTCTGAAGTATCACAATTAGGCCCAACACCTTATAATTTTGTTCACTTGGGCAAGTAAATACATGTAATTGAAAACGAAAAGTTTGCTTGCCTGATCAGGCAACCAGCCAAAAATGTTTAAGTGTGGAGCCCTGTATTAAGTTATTGAACTGTGAGAATTTCATGATCAAACATTTTTCTCCTTGTTCTACAATTACTATCTGAAGTCATTGTGACAGTCCAATTTGTTGTTCTGCTTTCTATGGGTTCCATTTTCATCAGGGCAGGAAAAAATTAAAATCTTCTTTTTGGGGGCTACTTTTCCTGTTTCAGATGCTCTTTTGTATTGAACCCAATGGCAGTTTCAGGGGGCTCTTTTGCCATTTTAAGGGCGAAATCTCCCTGCACCCCAGTGTATTTTTTCCCCAGCATCAGGGTCGTATTCTAATTCAATATCTAAGCTTGAGTCTCTTCAAGTTCACAAACACCAGAAAAAATAATTCCATCCTGAACTTACACTCTAGTGATAATTGTATATATTTAAAATTGGTTCTTGAGGTATTTTCTACTTCCCCCAGTCACGTCACTTCCTTAAAGGTATTCGCTAACATTTACCGCAGTTAAAAAAATCTAAGCCACATGATTCCCCATGCTACCAGCAGGGTTGGCAGTTTCTTCCGAGGCGCGTTTTTTCCGCCGGTTGTTTACCGGTTTTTTCCGATTTTTTCGGAAGAAACGGAAAAAACCTCCTCAAGTGTTCTATTTTTCGTTATTATTCAGTTTTATTGTATAAAATTGTTCATAACTATAATAAAACAGGGACAGCTCTTTTGTTTTTTTGTTTTCCCTGTTGGTATGAACTTTCTAACCATAGTTTGTGATTCCCCCTATTCATGGTCACTTCTCCATGCAAACTACCGTTAATCTACTCAACTGATTGGCTGTAGTGTATACAAGCTCAGTTTATACATGTAGCATGGAGAAAAATTTGTCGAAGGGCAGGGAAAAAAAAATAAAAACATTTTGGGGGCTAACTGTTCATGCTGTCCAGATACTCTTTTGTATAAATCCTATGCAATTTACGAAGCGGCCTTTTGCCATTTCGGGGACGAAATCGCCCCCGAGCCGCCCGTTGTATTTTTTCCCTGGTTGTAAGGCTGTTGCTGCAGACACTTAAATGGTCACCTTTTGTCGCGAAGTTTAAGAGATTGCTTTGATGCCAACCATAATATCAGTTATACAGTTATGGTTTGTGGCAGACAGTACTCTCAAAGTATGCTTGAATGAATTAAAGCGCAAGTTAGTTTGGGCGATTATTTTTTTATTTGAAAGGTTATGCCCAAAAGTCAAAATCACCCATAACAGATTCTGAATGCTTAAGTTTTTTTGTTTAATTAATGAAAATTCTTGGGTACCCCCCAAGATTTGTCTAACATGACATTATAGCATCCAAAGGATTAAAAGGTGTTGAAGGTTAGACTGAATTATACCTCATCGGAAAGATCAGAGTCTGCTCTGTGTCTGAGAGGTCATAATTCAGATAACCTTAAATACGCCTATTAACCCTTTGGGATGCTATATGTATTTAAATATAGTCCAAAATCTCGGGTCCCCCCCCCAATATTTGTCTATACCGGCTAAGTAATAAAAACAACAACTAAAGACATTCAGAATCTTGGTTATTGGTGTGATATGACCTTATGGCATAAACCTTTCAAAAAAAAAAAAATATCCAAATCTAAACTTGCATGCTTTAAATATAAAACAAAGCCTAAGTTGTTAACACAGCAAACGTGGATGCCCAAGATGTGTCAGTTGCTTTTAGGAAAATTGAATTATCCATGGTGCTGAATAATATAAACAAATGAAATGAATAGAGTTGTAGCGACATCTATGCAATACTTTACATGAAAAAAATCCATGCTAGCTCATGTACATCACTAGAATACACTGCTTACATGTATGTGCCTTTATTAGAGATGTTTGGAAGGGCTAATTATTTATTTTTAAAATATTAATTTTCTGGATTTAGTTGTGGCAAGTAGTTTTTTTTTTCTTTCTTGTGTCTGTTAAAATGTGTTGCCAGTTACATTTGTTGTAATGTATACTTAATTCTCATAAAATCACTGCATTATATTATTATTGGCCCATAAATATATGTTTGGAGTTTTTTCTAGTTTTTTCCAGTTTTTCCGGTAATAAACCGCGGAAAAAAAAAAAGGGTTTCTTCCAGTTTTTCCGCCGTCCCGGAAAAAACTAGTTTTTTCCGGAAGAAACCCAACCCTGGCTACCAGTGTCTTTGATGAAGTCAAAAATCAAGCCCTAAAAAATTGTATTTCAGTATGATTATTTAGTGCTTTAAAAAGTGAAAATCGTAAGTTGACCAGATTCACTTGCCCATTTCCTCCCATAGACTTACTGTGTGCAAACCTAGGCTTTTAAAACTCGCCCCGAGTTTTAATTGTTTATTCATGCATAACTTGCCATTGGCAGTGTAACTTTCCAAACTTTTGTATTCTAGGGTGTTTATTTGTCCATTTGAACACTACTATGTAGCTCAGATATCAAAGTTTGACAATTTTTTAAATTGAAGCTCCACAATGTTAGCCTATCACTTTAAAATGTACTTGTGGCCAGTCATAAGGAAAACAAACTAATTATAAGTGATAAAACAAAACCAACAAGTTCTTTCCTGCTTTCTGTCTTATTTAGATAAGCCTACTTGACAAATTTATCCAAATAAGGTCATCTACATGTACATGTACACGAGGTGTGGGATTAAGTACCAGGACACCAACAGTTTTCTCGATTTTACTGCACGAAAAGGTACCTGTACATTCAAATAATCATAATGGGCATATGGTCCCCTTGATGATTAATATGTACATACATGTACAGTGGAATCTCATCATAAAGAACACTAATATATTAACATTTATTATAGCAATCAACTTTTTCTGGTCCCAATGTTGAAATTTTCTTTGTATCATATTGTTAGTAATCCCAATATAACAAAATTTGGATATATTGAGCAATTGTTTGAGTGCCCATCAGCATACCAAAGTGAAATTTATGTTAAAACTAATGGTATTAAGGCAATAAATTGAACTTGTTTTTTCAAACTTGTATGCAAATACAAATGTTGTACTTGTACATAAAAATGCTATACATTTCCACCCCACCCCCTCCAAATAAATAAAATTTGATAACAGAAGCAGGAAAATTAAATTTGATGTACATCCAGCTTGAGAACAAAATCTCCACACAACACCAGTCTCTGTATTATGAACACAAATCATCCAGTACACACACATACTGTAGTACATGCACATACTGTAGACACTAGACAGTCACTGTACATGGAAGTCTGTACTATTTTTAAGAAATGTGAATACATCCAAGTATTGAAATATGACACACAGATTTGTTACATTCCTGCATCCTGGACCAAAAACATGAAATAAAGCAAATGGAAAGTACAACTCAACATAACTGTCTGCAGTCATGATATCTGCTCTGTGATAATACATAAATCACATGTCACTACAAATTATTTTTGGTAGGTTTCATTTTTTTTTCTACTGATATCCAGCATGACACACTTTGTGAAAGATTGATGAAAAAATATCTGATCAACCAAAACTATACTTGGGATTTAACTTCTAGAAAGTGGATAGCCTAACAATGTGGTGATTGAATAATTACGCCTGCAAGACTGCAACCAGCTTCGAAGAAAGTTATATACAACTATACATGGTAAAAAGGTACTTGTTTTACAATTATACAAAATGAACTACACTCACAGGTTGTGTCTTTGATTATTTAAATACACGTATGCTGAAATCACTACAATCATATCCAACTACATGTAGTCATTACGCAGGTAGGAGGGTCTTAAAGACACTATACTGTGGAAGACCCGTTTAAAAAATTGTTGGAACTTTGCTATCTGACATATGTCTGACAGTGTTTGAATGGACAAATAAACACCCTAGAACACAAAAGTTGGACAGTTATGCTGTCACTAGATACAATATGTGCAGATACAAATTGGCACATTAATTTTTTATCGGGCGATAGGAAATTCTGCAACACAGCAGTCTATGTAGAAAAGCGGAATGGTCTCTCAATGATTTTCACTTTTTGAAAGCACTTAATGATTGTTTTACACTGCAATTTTTTTCAGGACTTCATTTTTAGACTGTATCAAACACACTAGTAGCATGGGGAATCATGTAGCTCAGATTTTTTAAACTGGAAACATTGTTATACAGTGCCTTTAATACTAAACTGTCTCTTGTGAAAAATATTGGGGTTTTCACATAAAATCACAATAATGTGATATTTTTAGAACCTTCTGTCAATTTGTTACGTGCAAATATCAAATAAGGCAATATTTCTCAAATAAGGGAAAATTTACTGTTAAGGCCCTTCTGCCAGGAACATCTGCTTTTTTGCAGGGCACACAACAATGTATCACTTCAACACTTACTTGCACTTGAAGCAGTGGTGGAACCAAGAAGATTGGGTTGTACGGCAGAGCTGCACAAGTGTACAAAAGGTCTCTGCATTCATTAATTGGCATAATGATGCCAGGCTGTGACTAGTACATTGCACATTGCAACAATAATGAGTTGGGAGGAGTTGGGAACAGACTGGATCAGGTCGGATGCAGTTTTACTTTCCTTTCATCTTGCTTTGTATTGGAGGAAAAAACAGAAACAAAACCAAAAACACTATGAATACAAATCTATGCAGGAGCCATGCATTGCTGGTTTATTTGTTTCACTTTTACACACACCCACACATGTACATATACATGTACAACATGTATATCATAATAGTGCTAAACAGGGTTGTCGCTACGCCGGGCGGTGCTGGGTGGGGCCGCCCACTGCCCAAATTTTCCGCCCGGCACTCCGGGCGAAAGACCAGTCTCCCGCCCAGCACTATTTTTCATTACCAATGATTTTTTGGCTTAGAAAATGAGAATACTTTCACGTACAGTAAACTTACATCATCAGGCTCAGATAATGGTCATGAACACGACTTCTTATTATAATGTACGATATTACTTGCTTGGCTGCGAATTGATCATAATCAGCCGTCTACTACCGCGCCATGAAGTCGCTGCGCTCCGCTCGCATGGTCTGGGCAGCAGCAAAATTTCCGCCACTCAGAAAAGTCTGGCTACAACCTTGGTGCTAAATAAGTTTATAATTCTAGATAATTCTAGCATGAGATGTTACACATTAATCAAATGCACGTACAACAAGTATACCCTCTTATCTTCCAAACACACATCACACACAAGATATAAATGTACATGTACAGTACTCACACCGACACAGGTGTTTCTTTAAAAGGTTTAAAGAGTCTCTTTGTTCATATTGTATGTGGCAAAAATTGTACATGTATGACTTGAATTGACTATCTTTATGCAACTTGACATGAAATGACTCATCATTGTGCAACATTACTTGAAATGACTCGACATCATTTAGAGACTCAACTCGACAAGAGGATCGATACATGTAACTCAACAAAAGATGAGGAGTCAACAAAAGATGACTCGACTTGACTCGACCTTGGGCTTTTGAGACTCAACACAACTTGAAACTTGAGCAACGGTGGGAAAACCCATAAAAAGGGTTGTTTTTCACAGACGGGTGTACAGTATGTACGTGACAAAAATTGTATGACTTGAATTGACTAGAAATCATTAAATGCAACATAACTTGAAATGACTCAACATCATCGTGCAACATGACTTAAATTGACTTGACATCATTGTGAGATTCAACTCAACTTGACCAGACAAGAGGACTCCTCGACACAAGACGATGACTCAACAAAAGATGATGACTCGACTTGACTCGACCTTGGGCTTTTGAGGCTCACCACAATTTGAGACTTGAGCAACGGGTGGATCATTACAACTAGTATGCCAACAGTTTATGTTTCTGTGCAAAATACCCAAATCATGGTACATGTAATTTGAGTTCACATCCTGCTTTCACTTTCACTTCAACCACAAATTGTTGGTGTTGTTTCCTTTCAAGGTTATTTTTGATTTTTAGGTATGCTGCATAACATGTGTACAAGCAGTGCTACATATAGTTTCTTTTTACTGGCAACTGTCATTTTAAAGACATTGTATAACAATGTTTCCAGTTTAAACAATCTGAGCTACATGATTCCCCAAGCTACCAGTGTCTATGATATGTTCTAAAAATGAAGCCCTGAAAAAATTGCAGTTTAAAACGATCATTAACCCGTTGGCTATGGGAACCGGATCTGCCCTGTGTTAACTCTATGGGATTTTCAGAATCTCGGAGGCAACAGGTTAAGTGCTTAAAAAAAGTAAAAATCATTGAGAGCTTTCCCCCATAGACTGCTGTGTTGCAGAATTTCCTATCGGCCGAGAATAATTAATGTGCCAATTTGTATCTGCACATATTGTACTAGTGACAGCATAACTGTCCAAACTTTTGTGTTCTAGGGAATTTATTTGTCCATTCAAACACTGTCAGATATATCAGATAGCAAAGTTCAACAATTTTTTAAACAGGTCTTCAACAGTGTATATATCATCTTTAACAATTTGATGCAGTTCAAAATGCCATATACAAAGCCTTCTCAATATAACATGGTTGATTTATAATTATTTTGTACAGAACAATTTCAGCCTTCAAGCTGCATGTTTTCAGTCTGTTTCATTCACCCAATTCAATTCAATTCACGAAACCTAGTACACAGACTAAAATACAAATAAGTTACATTCCCATCTACCTGAGATAACAACTACTATCTGCCTTATTTTCTTGTTTCTTTTTTTTGTGGAGGTCAAAATTAGAGCTTTCACACCATTTTAATTGTCATGCTGCTTCATTTGTACAGGGTCAAAACTGTCTCATTTGAAAATTTATCAGGGCAGTCACCGTGTACACTTGTTGCATCCTGTCCAGCTTAAATGCTTTGTTGCTCATCTGATCAGGAATGATATTTGTGACTTGTATGAATGAGTTAGATCAAATTTGAGTTGAATAATTTGACAGGAATTTGAAAGATCACAGGAAATGAAAGTGCCATGAACCTTACACAATAGTTGGTTGTGGTGTGTGTTTTGTTTGTTTGGATTTGTTGTTGAAAAATTTGTTTTTTGATGGACTTTGTTTGTTTGTTTGTGCTGTGTGTTTTGTTTGTTTGGATTTGTTGTTGATGCTTTGGAAAGGGCATTTTGTTTTTTGATGGACTTTGTTTGTTTGTGTGTTTGTTTGTTTGGGTTTGATTTTGTTTTGTTTTCATGTGGGACATGTAAAACAGAAAGAAAAAAAGCACAGTGTTCCATGAGTAGAAGATACATGTATGATGCAAGGTTTTGGATGGAACATTCCATACACCCAGATACATACATGTACACCATACAACATATGAAAATTGAATCTTTGGTTAAGAATTTCCTGCATTCTTCAAAATGACTGTGTTGAAGTCTAAACAGGGAATCACAAGATAACACCGGGCATGGTCCTTTCTTCTATGATATCTCAATAATCTTACAGAATAATTCAAATTACTGTATCTCTTTGGCAGCCCTCCAGAAACACAACAAAGCATCATTGATGCCCTTGGGCTATTTATGACAGATGTGTCTCATTGCTTGTGAAATTTGATATTGATCAGCAATTGTCTAGAATTTGACAGATGCACAAAATACAACCTGCAGTTCAGTCTGTGTATTAGATCCACTAAACTGAGTCAGTTTAGTAGTGCACTACAGTATTGGTACACTGTTGATGAATAGTAATCTGCATGGGACTACTGTCTAAAATTTGATCAATTATATATTTGTAAATATAATTTACAAATAAAGTTCACATGATGATACAAATGCAGGACAAGGGTCTAAAATTTGAGTTACATTACTACATGTAGCTCCAATATGTGGCTTAAGGTTCTTAAATGGTATCTTCTATACACCAGTGTAGATATGTTAATTTTTAAGAATTCATGCAAAAGAGATCCACTGCAGCAGTGTCATTTCTTTAAATTAAAATTGCATTATATTGTCATATATTAATTTAAACACAGAAATAGACTGACACTGAATGAATTTCTCAATGAATCAGACCAGGAAAATAATAATTTACCAAGCATCTACATGTATATTTTAAATGAACAGAACTAAGCATACAATGTTTCATAACAAGCACCGTTATCACAGAGTATCCTGCCACTGACTTCCACTTTCCTTCCTTGATAACACGACTTCTTTAATTTGAAAAGTGAATCATGGGCTGTTCAAGCCCATGTGACTATTCACAAGTTAATTTGCCATATTTCAAAAGTGAATTTTATGTTCAATTTGAACAGGATTCTTATTTAATCTGCAGTCTTCACCAATAGACAGTCACTCTTCCGTTCTTTCGTGCTTACAGTACATGAAGGTTTGAATAGTATGCATGGTCTACTAGAATTACTGTATTGAGTAAGAGGATTATGAGAGATTAGTAAATCCCTGTTCATTGTCATTGTTTTCCTTGTATAGACCCACACACAATTGCCAAAGTTGACAATGATAGGGACTACGCCCAAAATCAGTTATCAATGAAAGTGTGAGGGAATTGTAAAATACCACATCAATTTATCTTTTTAAGGTATTTGGTCACTGATTGATTTTAATACAATAAATTCTGCATTTAAGTCAAATCTATTGGAAGTTGGAATGGAGAACATTTTACATAATTATAGTGGGCCAGAAAGTAAACAATTCGGGTCTGTAAGAATTAGCTCTGTTTTCCATTTATCGATCTGAGGTATAAAGAAACATTAAAGATTTGAAACTTTGCAGGCATGCCATATATTAGAATGACGTTTGCGACACATGAAACAGACAAGAATGATTCTGTACTTTACAAAAATATTGAAAATTTTACTTTTTTCTATCTGCTACACAAATAATGAGAAATGTTTTAAATGTTCATGTTACCAAATAACAGAAGGCAATTAATGATAAGTGCAGGGCCATTACACGTTTCACTAAGGATTTGGAGGGCCAGTCGCAGAGCCTTGTTCATGAACAATGCTCTACCCCTCAAATGCTTTGTCTTCTTGAAATATGCCGACGCCTGTACTTGGACATGGATGTGTGGAGAAATTTATCATTTCTCTATGACCATACACTGTACTTGTGTCATTTACAGGACATTTCTGCATCCTGTACGACATGCATGCATCTATTTTTTTCTCCCCTCATGAGTAGAATTCACTCTAGCTCATTACTTAAGGTGCATAATCTTCCCATACTATAAAATGACAACATAAGATATCTTCATGTTTTGGATAATTGATCAGGAGACTGAAAAATGTAAAAATGGAACAATTCTATTAATACTTACTTGTATGAAATCATCCTACACTTTCATTTGAAGAGGGAAGGTGTACAGTTAATATCCTGCAAATAAAAGTAAATAAATGTTTCATCATAAAGTATGTGTAAGTTTCAGAATCATCCATTTCATCCAGCTGTGAACACTTCTCTTATTCAGTCAATTAATGTTTTGCAAACAGGTAGTGAACTTCATACAGTAGATCTATGTTCTACTCACTGCTAAGTATGGTAGACATAGACAATGTCAGTTCTTATTGATAACATCATCAAAGTTAGCTTTCAGGAAACACTCAATCAAAACTACTTTTGAAAGTTGTTTTTTGTTTTCTATTTTTATTTTTTTGTTTTTTGTTTTGTTTTGTTTTGTTTTGTTTTGTTTTTTTTTTTGGGGGGGGGTGGTATTAAAACTAGACTTTGCCAGTAGCCAGACATACTGTAGACAATATTAATATTAAGGCTATCAGTAGACATCAAAAACTGGTTACGCCTTTCCTGTAAACTTCCACATTTTTATGTGACAGGAGTTCCAGATGTACCCGATAGGTTCAGGAGAGTTCAGTGCTAGAAATCTTTGTTTTTCTTGTAGAGTACAGATTTTGCTTTTTTTTTATACAAACTGAACTTTGGTATAATTTGTTACTTATCTGGTTTCACTTTGGCAATTAAAGGTAAATGACATGATTGGGGGTAGTCCTCGACTTGGGCTGAAAGTACTCTAGAATCAAGTAAACTACAGTGTATGCAAGGGTTCTCCTCTGAAAATCTTGTAGTCAAACGTTGACTCATTCTAAAATTACTAATGTCAAAATCCCTCGTGACAGGCAAACCTGCTGTGTGGCTCTCTATGGGTCCTATTTTTATTGTGCCCCGATAAAATTAAAATACTAGTATGTTCATGCTTGATTCTCCTTAACAAATTAGACACAAATCCTTCCAGCAGGGAGATCCATTCCAGCTGGTGTATACATGTAGTTGGTATATATTTCAACTCATTTGGTTCTTGAGGCATTTTCAAGTGTTCCCAATCATGTCACTAACCTTTAATTGTCTATCTCAGGGCTATGTACAATACTGAAAAGGTATCACTATGACATCCACAATACTGACAAAAAGCCAGTGTTTTC
>JZLH01S0162742.1:8385-19446 GCA_001188425.1 Eucidaris tribuloides
ATTATTTTAAATTTGCCATAAGTTGATAGATTTTCACAATTTGGTAGAAGTCCTTAAGCCGCCACCTAGCCTATCAATCAAAAATACAGAATGAAAATCGGTCAAGAAATGAGAGAAGAAAGCAATTTTGCTTATTTTTGATTAATTTGCATAAATTATCCTCAATTCACATTAATGGATATAATTTCAAAATCTGTTAGAATATTAATGTGCATAACTCAGCCCTACAAAAGTAAAGTAATCATCTCGAATAAAATTGGTTAGAAATGAAGGAGAAGAAACATTTGTGATTTCGAAATTGCATAAGCATTGCATAATGATTAATTTTAAATTTGCATATTGATTAATTCAAAAATTTTCTGTCAGAATCGGTGAAGCCCCCCTAGCCCTATCAATATAACAAACAGAAATGAAAATGTCAAGAAATGTGGAAAAGAACAATTTTGTTATTTTTGGGATAATTTGCATAAATTTATAATAATCAAGGAGTATAATCAAAATTCCTGTGTAGAAGTTTAATGTGCAAACTCAGCCCTACCATATAAGCAATCAAAACAAAAATCGGTGTGAAAAGAAATGAAGAGAAAAGCATTTTTGTGATTTCGAATAAAATATTGCTAAATTAAAAAATTACAGAATTTCACGAATTCTGTTAGAAGTTTCAAACAATCCCCTCACTAGCCTATCATATGAACAATCAGAATCAAACTCGGTAGATAATGACGAAGAAGAAGCATTTCAAAACTGTGACCTGCACGGACGACGGACGACGACGCCGCCTCACACCATGCACTAACTCCTCGGGCCCTTCGCCGATGAGGCTAAAAATGTTCCTAACAGCTGGGCTCCCTCTATAGCAGTGACAGAAAAAAATTTAAATAACCAAGAACCGATTGATAATGAGTATTCTTCAAACAAAGTTCACACAAATTTCTTGATTTCTATGTCCGTCATTGACGTTTTCTAGTTCAAAGTTTTCATTATTATGATATTACTAAGAATGGGAAATGGATTAGGTATTATCATCAGTTGAAAACCAGAAAGAACATTAACGAGATCTGGAAGGGGGGGGCCAAATTAGCCCCCCCCCCCCCCCCCGGGCTATACAATTTCAAAAAGCCCGGGCTAATTAGGGTTAATGCCCTTCTGGCTCTCAGTGGAAGATATTTGCCCAAATACAGTTTCATGCTTTTCATATAATGGTTTTTTTTTTCACAACCAGGCAGTGACCCATAGCACAGAGGGGCTTCTAGGATACATCTACTGTGATTTCTTTGACCGACCTGGCAAGCCACAACAAGATTGTCACTTTACGATAAGGGGAGGGCGATTACTAGATGACAACTCTTACCAGCTGCCTAGAATTGTGCTCGCTTGTAGTTTACCGTAAGTACCTGGAAGTCTTATTACAGGACAAACGACAAATTGGATATATTTTCCTTATTCAATAATTTTGTGATTTTTAAAGGAATTACTTAAATGTTAACATTGCAACTTTTGTTAGCTTGTGTTCGTGAGTTGCACACCACTGCCAAATTTGATCCAGCTAAAGAAGAATTACACATACAGTATACTTTAAAACTTGGGGATTTATAGGTCCAGTTGTGTTTCTTAGATATGATTATTGAAACATTTAGAGGTAGAAAGTACTAACATGAAAATTAGCTTCAATATCCCACCTTCATATCCATGTAGAGAACAAGATACAAACATAACCTTCATAAATTATCCTTGAATGATGTTAAAAGTACATACGCAAACAAGATTTTTGTACATTTTTCATTCTTCTCAATGTCAATCACTGACAAGAATTCATTCAGAGAATTTTTCCCATGATATGTATGAGTTCATTTTGGGATGTGCACACCAAAAATACAGTCTTGAATGTCCCTATGTAATTACATACAAGGCAAGAGTACAGGCATCTTGCCCGGTTACCCATATTACAATAAATTTTGTCTAAGCATTTGATTTCTTGAATATTGTATGAAGAAAAGTTACACTGATGTTTCTCTCATTTGAACTGATTTTGTTTTTTAATGTATCCTATCAGTAATCCTCTCCATTGCATTTACTTCCAGGTCAAGCAAACCAGGGTCAATGACGCTATTAACACATGGGGTGAGTGATTTCTTGTTGTAGTATGTTACATTTAAGGGGTGTTCCGCCACTTCGTCATGACCTTCATTGTATCATCGATTTGCAGATTTCTGAAGATCCAATCCGCGTCTACAATCATCCGGCGAGTTACCATGGTGATCTTATCAGATCTTATCAAATCTTGAAGTCAGTCATTGCAATTTATGTTGATCATGGCAAAATTTTGGACAGTCAAAGATTTTCTAATCATATTGTAACATAGCATGAAAGATCAGGATCAACCTTACACAAGGCCAATACCATGCCTTATATACCGGAGAAGACTGAATACACTTCATTCAGCCATCTACACTTGATGAGGGCACATCTAGCAAATTTGTGGACTTTTGAGAAATGCCACATTAGGGTATCAAAACATGAAATGTTAGAGAAGTATATAAAAATTCCAAAATCAGCTACCAATGGCCAATCATGATGATCATATGGATCGTGTGACAGTGGGAATGAGGCATTACTTAATAAAGTCCAACTTCATTTCCAAGTTGTATGAAATTTATTTCCCTTTGTAGAATTTATAGAATCAAGTATTTAAATGCAATGGACAGAGTTTTGAATCCCTAAAAGCTCGAGGCTTTCCTCAGAAAACACCTTTCTAAACTCAAAATAAACTCTGATAAATAACCAATTTTTATTTAGAAGTGAGCTGAACAGATAAAGATAACTTGTTTGTGTTTGAAGTAGCATAATCAAGGAGATTCTTGTTAAAATTGAAATAAAAATTCCAGTGAGATTGTTAACTTGTTGTTTTATGACACAATTTACTGTAACAAGAAATTATGCAATAAAATATCAGGCTATCTCAGTGAAATCACAATTTTGATTTTCTTGATTGTTTTATTTTTTTCTTGCAGATGATGGAAAATCTGTTTCATGAGTTTGGCCATGCTATCCATTGTAAGAAGACATTAAATTTTCTTCGTATTGCTTTGCTTTCATATCCCAACGATTCTATGTGTTCTTACATATTTAAAGTGAACTTTCATTAATATTCTGACACATCAAATGAAATGAACCTGTGCATATTGTTAATTAAATAATTGTCTTACATTACAAAGGTTTTGTACAACTTTTTCAAACATTATGTAGTTTAACCCTTTAATACCAATCACTTGATAATACCCTAGATTTCATACATGATATACTGGTAGTGCGTAAAAAAAGATTAAATGGTAGTTAAGATTAGGTTGCAAATTGATGAAATGCTTGATTTGTACAGTTTTTCTTTTATGTCTTTGTTTTTTGAAAGATTTTTCATCATTTAGAGTGTAGCACTGATAGTAAATTTTACAAGGCAGTTTTGTTTTTCTTTTTGGTATTATGTAGTATTCACCAGCAATATTGCTGCAAGTTCTCATGATTATAATCATAAACTTCATCATTATCATTGTCATTTAATACTTGTAATATTTTTCAGAGATATGGCTCTTAATCAATATCCAATGCCACATACTAAGAATTACACTGTATGGTTGGTCAAGAAATAATCAAGTGATAAAGTGTTGTTTTGTCTATCAATCACCTGAGAAGAAAAGTCCTTGTACTCGATGGTGATAGTACTTTTGTGTTTTGTTGATTTCTTCAGTCTATAGAGTCACAAGGCATTATTAATATATTTGATTGTGCGCAAAATTAAAATGCATTGCACCCTATGAACCTGGATTATCAATTGCATATTAATTAACCAAAAACGTACTCTGCAAGCAGTAAACATTACTTTTTTTCTTGTAAAGAAGTACATATCCTTTTCTTTGTATAGAGTCTGCAGTTTATAGTCGGTATCAGATGTGGAATATAATCACCTTTTGTGAAAATTATCACTTTCTCAGCAATCTGAATGTATGCGCTATCTGTCCTCAGTTTCTTCGAAAGTGATATACATGTAGTATGCTCCAATACCTTTACCAACATTGAGTATTTGCTTACTATCACCTTGAATAATGCTATCTTCCTTGTCATCATACTTTTTCTGATAATCTTAAACCATCTTACTTCATTACCTGTATGCAGCCATGTTGGGTAGGACACGCTACCAGCACGTCACTGGGACACGGTGTTCAACTGATTTCGCTGAGGTGCCTTCTATTCTGATGGAGTACTTTGCCAATGATTACAGAGTGCTGACACAGTTTGCCAGACACCATCAAACAAATGAGGTAAGGAATTAAAAATATCATTTATGGCTGGGTGGCTGGGTAAGGTTTTGAAGGGGAGTCTTTCAGAGGAATTTCTGGATTCATTTACAAGAAAGTGATTTGCAAATGTACATACAATATATAGTGTTTTCTGGAAATGGTAAAATGCAATCATGCTGATGTCCCGCTTTTTGCAGTTAAAACTAGAAATTAGTTGGATGTAGATATCCAATTTAGCACCTTTGCGCTGAATGTAGAAATCAAATTTAGTACCTTTGCACTGAAGGTTGAGAAATCCCTAAAGTAGTGTCTGCTGGTGTAAAGCAGTTTGTTGAATACAAAAAAGGGGTGCTGAGTTCTGATGCAAATGTTTTCTTGTGCAAATCATCTGAAAAAGGGAAAAAAATGAATTATAAAACATAAATAACAATAGTTCCACTAATAATGATGATAATATAAAAAAAGGAGGAGGAGAAGGAAGAGGAGGAAGATATAGGGGAAAGAGTAAAACAAAAAGTACAATAAAAAAGATCATGAAGTTGTGCAAAGCAGGGGATGTAGCTACCTTAGCAAAAACAACCCACCCCCTCCCCCACTTGACCTCTCAGGCTTCAAAGCTCCCGGAGGCCCACCAGTGGATTTGTGAGTTAAATCCAAGCAATCTACATGTATTTTCCATTTCCTCATCCTCTTTACCCCCAGACTTTGCCGGAGGAGATGATAAATCGTCTGTGCCAGTCCAAGAAGTTTGGATCAGCCTACGAGATGCAGACCCAGGTCTTCTATTCCATCTTGGATCAGGTGTTCCATGCGGATCATCCCCTGGAGAAATCCACTGTTGAGATCCTGGCCGAGGTTCAGAAACAACATTCCAGCATTCCATATGTACCTGGCAGTGTAAGTTGTATCATAATATACAATAATAATTTTGTTTGTGCTAATTGGTCAATTGCAGTCATCTTTCTCTCTCTTGTCTCTGTTACCTCATGGCAACATTCACAGAAAAAAAAAATGCCAAATGAGGTCAGTAGTGTACTGTAAAAGTGAATATTTTCGCACGATTAATTTTTTGTGCAATTTAGTTTTTGTGCGTGCAGAGATTGGTGACATTTCACATGTTTTTGATTGCATGGAGAACTGAAATACAGACCAAGCAACCACAAGCATCACAACGCTCACTCTGCAGCTAGCCACACATGTACACACTGTACAAATACCAAAGAGAAAAGTTAAAAGTGCAACAATCAATTGATAAGCTTTGCAAAAAAAAAGTTATTTATTTTATTTTCGCACTATCATCAGCGTGCACGAAATGCGCAAAAATTTCCACATCGTGATTAATTCTACATTTATAGTAATTGAGTGGTTATTTCATTTGATGAATACTACCATAAAGCCTTTATGTAAGTGTTTTAACTCTTTACCCTGTGCATTATGAATACCTAGGCTGCTGGATTATTTTGAGATCCCCTATATACAATACATTGTTTACAGGTGCATTCATGCATGAGTGACCCTGTACAATAATGTATTGTTAGTACCGAGGGAGAGGTGTGAATAGATGAAAGAACAGGAAATACATTGTTCTCGTATAATTGAATAAGCAATATTCCTACGCATGCAGACTGTCGACGAGAGTCGACGGCAGCGAGTTAGCGTTGGTGACAGTGGTCGTCCGTAGCGAATAAAGGGTTAATTCCAGTGAGTGAGGTCCTGTAGTTAAAACTGGAAATGTAAATGTATAAGTTTGAAGTCACAGATTGACAGAAATGTGTCGAAACAAGTGGCCTCAACACTAGGTTCGAACCCTTCTTTCTTCTTTTGAGTGTGGTAGGTTATTTTACTGGTATGAACTGAGGTGTTCTGATCTTAAAAAGAGACCTCCAGGTTGTCGCTTATCAGAGGGACAAGGTAATGGGGAAGAAGTGCCTCATCAAAGGACACAACTTATTAAAGGAAGGAAGAACTTCTCACATTAGAAGCCAACGCTTTATCCACTAAGCAATGATGCCTTCTGTTTAACAGCCATTTAAGACCTAGCAATCTTCTAGAATCCCCAGTAGACAACTATGAATTGACAAATTAATATTATACTAAATGATATATCAGCAAATGTCACAGAGAATCTTCCTGTACTATGGAAATTTAATGAGATGGTTGATGAAATAGAAAGGAGGTGTTTTTGGATAGAATGAGCATATCTGCGTTTGCGGTTTTGGGTTTTGGTCCTTGTCTCAACACCTAATGATAAACAAACAATGTTCATGTTACATGTATATCAGGACTTGAAAACATGACTCCCTGTAAAACAAGTAACAACCAGTTATTAAATCATGTCATCTGGACTTACGAAGTAATCCTGGGAAGGGTTTCACATCCAATCCTGGACACTTCATCGTTTTGTCTGATTTAGTGGCTGGAAAATTTTGTTGCCAGTTGGCACAGACACACTACTGTTTTTTGGTTTTTATTGTTTGAATAATATATTTGTTATTGGGTATTTTTACTTGGATGAACCATAAATTAATGTGTTGATCTCTGTATCACATTATAAATCAGTGTCTTTTCTTTGTCATTTCAAGGCCTGGCACCTGAGGTTTGGGCATCTAGTCGGTTATGGTGCCAAGTACTACTCCTACCTCTACTCCCGGGCCGTGGCATCCCAAATCTGGCATCAGTGCTTTGCAGCCGACCCCCTCAACAGAACGATGGGGGAGAGGTATCGAAGGGAGATGTTGGCCCATGGAGGAGGAAAAGAGCCAGCACTGCTCGTCCAAAGTAAGTCATTATTTCTGTTTTGTATGTTTTCATTTCATTTATTCAAAATTTTTCTGTATAAAGAGAACTTTGTTTATTTTGACATTTACTTGACAGATTCTACTCAAACTTGAATAAGCTTATTTGCAGATATTCCTTATGTTTAAATTCAATGAAATCCAAAGTAATTTATCTTTATATTATTATCATCATACATGTTGTATACAACAAAATTGATTATGTATAATTGTATCACATTGTTTATATTTAAAATCTGTATGAAATATGAATATGAAATTAATTTCACAATTGTCACAAAAAAATCAACTCTCAGAATGTTATGATTTTCTGCATATTAAAGCCCAAGTATAGTTTCAGAAAATGGTGTTCAAAAAGAAATTATTTGTTATTGTAATTTTTAGGTAGATGTATATCATTATTGCCCTTAAAATAACATACTCTGAAATACTTATAATTTGAGAAATTTATGAAATATAAAAGAAATCAAAGAAGGTTCTACATTTGAAAACAACACATTTTAATTATGAATTTAGGTTTAATAAAGAATATTGTATGTAAGTTTTTTTAACAGCTTGTGTGTTTTTTTTCTTTATAATACTTTATCAAATTATGCATTATTTTATGTATCTATTTATTCATTTATATATTTATTCATTTATTTATTCACTTCAGTTATTGTTATATTTTCTATCATCTGTTTGTTTTTAGATTTAATTTTTAAATCTATTTGTGTAGTTAGTAATATATGTTTGTTCATTAATTTGTTTGTTTATTTCATTCATTTCAGATATGATTGGTAAACAACTGTCTTCTGAAGAACTAGTGGATGCATTAATCGAGGAAACAAATATATGAATGACCTGTGGAGATCCAGATATAATAAAGTCACAGTGCTGAAGATATGCACTGCTTCTATCCGAACTGAACAGAGGTGTTTCATTGTCTTCCAAGAAGATAAACTGTGCCAAAGTGATGATTATTTTCAGTATTTGTCTTATTTTATTACTTTTTTGTCACATTCTTCATGATGAGTCAGTCAGTCACCCGTCATTACCAAGTGATGAGATGGATGAGGTCATTCCTTCCTGGAGCCAGATGACTTCTGTGTTATACCAATGGGAATCTGGAAAAGAGGAAGCAATGGGTTAAAGAGTGTTTTGTTCTCAAAACTCTTCTACAATCACTCTGACTACAGCAATAACAACACAAGTGTGTGACAAGGATCATACATCCAAACACTAGTTCTTTAACCCGTTGGAGACTAAGTACGAGTTAACTCTTGTTGGTGTCTATGGAAAATGTGTGTTATAGCGAAATCAAATCGTCTCCAACGGGTTAATTAACCACCACACTACTGGAATAGAGAGCTGAAGTTGCATTGAACTATGGTTAGGCTATTGTCCCCACATATTTCTGAACCAGTTTGACATCATCAATTCTACTCTTTAGCAGAATAGCCCATCATGTCTGGTCGTCCTATATGTATGTGACCCCCCCCCCCCCCACCCTCCATAAATTGATTATGAGACTGCTAGCTTCATTATCACACAGCAACAGACAATGTTTTAGTCATGTTAGGACGCGAGTCCAATTTGTAGTGGACACGGACTCGGCATCGAGTCCCGATGTAAAATGAATGGCAAGGTTTTATTGAACTGTGGACCCCCAAACTCGGAACTTGTGGACTCAACTCCAACACTGGCACAGGTATGATATATTCTAATGTCAAGACCCACAGGTGCAAGAAATTCTTAGTTTCCCAATATTTGAATATGCACCACATCATAAACACATTTATCCACAGACCTGTGATTTTTCAGAATTTAATGTTTAAATTTCAAGTTCTATCCTACTGTCACAAATCACTAAGAAATTCTAACTTTCCCAAAGGCACAGGTGTGTACTATACAGGGTGGTGCAGAAAGGATGCTACACTTGCGATCATATATTTCTTTAACATCACCCACAAAATGTCATTGGTGATTATTTCATGGGTTAGAATATTCTTTTTCCAACAAATTGATACCATGATGGGAGGTGTCATGGCTCAGTGGGTAAGACTCGGTTTCTCGACCTAGAGGTCCGAGGTTCGAATCCACGCCGGGCCATGGCGGTTGTGTCCTTGGGCAAGGCACTTTATCCCCATTACCTCGTCCCTCGGATAGGACGTAAAGCCGGAGGTCCCGTGTTGAGACAGAAACACCTCCGCACGTAAAAGAACCCACGCACTTCATCGAAAAGAGCAAGGGTTGAAAACCCGGTGTTGTGCGATCACATACCTCTTCTGCAAAACTACCCGCGACTGGATGCGTAGGGAAACAGTGATTAAGTTCGCTTTTCTAGTCCCTGTCATCCGAAATGATGACGAACAATAATAATAATAATGATCATTGATTTTGATTGAGGTATTTAGATCTTAGGGCTATTTTTCTGAGGCGATGTAATTTCCTAAATTTGCTATTTTGTCAACTCCAGAGATCATCAGAACACCAAAAAATTCTTGCGTTACGGCGTGCCATAGAATAAGCTCCGTTGAGACAAAGCACAAGAATGACCTCGCTTTGATACGGAAGACAATGTGAGCGACATCTCCCCTTGTCATTGGTATGTCAGCTATGGCACGCTGAGACACGAGAATATCTCAGTGTTCCCAAGACCGCCGCTGTTGAAAAATTGGCAAATTTGGGAAGCAACATTGCCTTGGAAAAATGGCTGCAGGATCCAAACGAATTACTCAAAATCAATGATCACGATATCATATTGTTGGAAAAAGAATGTTCTAACCACTGAAACAAAAACTAATGACATATTGCAAATGATGTTGAAGAAATGAGTGATCGCAGGTGTAGCATTCTTTCTGGGGCACCCTATATAGGGCTGTGGCAACGCGGGGTTAAAAATTACTATCTATGTTCAGTTGTTTGTTTGTCCTTTCCCTTGGCTTATTGAGGGTTCTTGGACTACTACCTCAGAAGGCAACTCCTAAGAGGGCAACTCCCTCGGAGGAAATTAAGGATAAAGGCTCACATTATGGAGCTTCAAATGTAAAAAAATAAAATAAGTAAACTTTGATATCTAAGGTACAAAATAGTGCTTAAAGGGAGAAAGAGCCAGCAACTAACAGGCATAAGTTAAGAAAAAAATTGAATTCTTGCCAACCAATTGGATCCCACATGCTCTTGTCTGGAGCTGACCATGTGTGACCGATGCATGCCAGCCGACGTGTGTTAGTCACGCCGTGGTAATGTGTGCACTGTTTGAATTGATAAGCTCCTCCCCCATAGCCGTTTCTGCAAGTTTTATCCCAGGATAAAACTTGGAAAGACATAAAATAAACACAAATTAACTAATTTATAGGGCCTTGCTGAGGGTGAGTGTTACACAGTACCCCTTATTTAGGCAGTCTTTATCACCATGTACCATAATTCTCGCAATACTCACAATGTCATCTTTTTCTTAACTTATACCTGCTACTTGCTGGCTCCTTCTCCCTTTAAATGGACAAACATACATCCTAGCATACAAAAGTTTGGAAATCATAGTGCCACTGGCATGGTATGCATGGATAAACAAATTAGTGCTCCTCCCAGGTATAAATTAGTCAGACCTGTAACACATTAGTCTATGGGAGAAAATAGACAAGGTTAGGAGAAGGTCACACTTGATACTCTTAGATTTTCACCCTTTTTAAGCACTAAATGATCACTTTGAAGTACAACTTTTTCAGGGCTTCATTTTTAGATCTTATCAAAGACATTTAAAGCATGTAGGATTATGTAAAGCTCAGATATTTTAAACTGTGGTCAATTTTAAACTGTAGCTTTAACAGTGTTTCCAGTTTTAAAAATCTGAGTTATCCTCTGGGGAGTAGTCTTCCAGGCGAGTTGTCAGGTGGGAGTCGTTGTTGGGAGAGTTATCCCACAGGGAAGTTGTGCTAATACACCTATGGGGTCTGAAGTCCATTGGAGACAGAATATAAAACACCACCACA
>JZLH01S0162751.1:0-10917 GCA_001188425.1 Eucidaris tribuloides
CTGAACTGGTTAACCCAAAACACCCCTGGCAATGAAATAAACTCTACCTGTTTTAGAGTTATTCTATTGATGCGGAATGATCCAATGGTACTTGACAGGGTGTCCATGGAGGGTGCAAAATTATGTCAAAAACAACATTTGTAATTACCATTTTAACAATACAATACACCCCTGAGACTGAAATAAATTCTACCTCTTTTAGAGTAAATTTATTTATCTGGAATAGTCCAATGGTACTTATACTTTACACGGCGTCCCAGTGAGTGTGAAGAAAATTTGTGTGACAAACAACATTGCAGTCAACAATATTGTTTATTTATATTGTAACAATATAATTCACCCCTGGGAAAGAAATAAACTCTACCTCTTTCAGAGTAATTTGATTGATCTGGAATAGTCCAATGGTACGTTACAGGGTATCCATGGGAGGGAAGAAAATTTATGTGAAAAGCAACATCTGAAGACATCAATTTTTGTATTCACGTGGTAACAATACAATTTTGAAATGAATCTCCCTTCAATTATACTCAGTCCTCTGCTTTATAGCCCATAGTTTACATGTATTTCAATCTCCCTTGCTGATATTAATGTAGAGCTTTATTGTTTTCATACAAAAAGGAAAAAGGGCTATGGATATATACATATGTAGCTTCCAAATAAACGAGGCGCCATACACATACAGTATCCCCTTTTCTGCCTACCAAAACTGTTATTGCTCCTTGCACCGATAAACACTGAAGATTTAAACTGTAGTTCGTATGACTCATCCATCGCATCAATTACTTGTAGTAAACAAATTTTAAGCAGTCGTTAAGCGATAAAAATATGGCCAAAGGTGGCTGCGATATCTCCGCGTTGAAGTGATTCCCTCTCAGGGCAAACATTGGGTGAACACCTACTTGTGGCTGTATTTTCGTTCTGTTATTGGCTCACGTTAGTAATAACTTTTGCATTTATTAGTTTTTTGCGTTAGCGACTGTGCGGCCGGAGCTTGTTTATAGAGTGTGCAGGAATGAAGTTCTGCCCTTTACACTTTGAAGTATTTACAGTGACTGCTATATGAGCGTCATCGAGCAAAGATTAAAGCTGAAATATGCCAGATATTGTAGATTGTCAAGGGTTTTTATTGGGCAATCTTCAAGTATAAACTGTGGATTGTACCTTTCTCTTATTAATATACTACCTAATTGTCATAATGACTAGTGTATGGTCAAATAAACTGCTATTTTTTATTTACCCGTTGGAGACGATTTGATATCACTATAACACGCATTTTGCATAGACCCCAACACGAGTTAACTCGTACTTTGTCTCCAACGGGTTAATATCCCAATCCTAATCTCCATTTTAGAGCAAAGCAAACTGCCAACTCTTCATGTCTAGGCTAAGTTCCCAAACTATACTTGGTCACTAAGTTTCTAGACCATTTTCTGATCAATGATAGAAAAGAACAGTCTAGAACTTAGACTATCCGATGACTGAATGGGAGTGTAGTACAGTTGATATTACATGTAGAGCATAACGGACATAATTCTAACACAGCAATGTGAGTGCATGGTGAGATTGACAAATGTTAAAGGTACTGTATAACAATGTTTCCAGTTTAAAAAATCTGAGCTACATGATTCCCCATGCTACTAGTGTCTTTGATACAGTCTAAAAATGAAGCCCTGAAAAAATTGCAGTGTAAAACAATCATGTATTTCTCATTTTTTTGTCATCTTATGTAACATTTCAAATATTGTAAAGCGCACCTTGCTGAAGCGCTGTATAAATATTAAGTATTGTATTGTATTAAGTGCTTTAAAAAAGTGAAAATCATTGAGAGACAATTCCAGCTTTTCTCCATAGACTGCTGTGTTGCAGAATTTCCTATCGCCCGATATAAAATTAATGTGCCAATTTGTATCTGCACATATTGTACTAGTGACAGCATAACTTTCCAAACTTTTGTGTTCAAGGGTGTTTATTTGTCCATTCAAACACTGTCAGATATGTCAGATAGCAAAGTTCAACATTTTTTTAAATGGGTCTTCCACAGTGTTATATAGTGTCTTTAAGGTGTCACAGATTCATTTTTTGAGACTTCTTTAAAGGTTGGATGTATGGATTATGGTCATTACATGTAAGTACTGTACATTAATTTCCTATTCCTATTTGTCAAGTTTGTCATAGATTAAATGAAGTCAGCAGTCACTTAATTTCAGTTGTCCCCAAAAAACTGTTTTATCATTAATTGCTGATACAGTTAGCCAGGGTAACACTACTGGTCTAAATTCACTGACTGCTTGTTTTGTGTACCCAAGTCCCAATTACTTGCTCCAAGGATGTACCTCTTGGCTTGCCCCAATCTC
The DNA here is from genome assembly GCA_001188425.1 of Eucidaris tribuloides. Classification (NCBI taxonomy): domain Eukaryota; kingdom Metazoa; phylum Echinodermata; class Echinoidea; order Cidaroida; family Cidaridae; genus Eucidaris; species Eucidaris tribuloides. The sequence continues at coordinate 2,355 of JZLH01S0162751.1, forward strand.
AATCACTTGCCTCAGTTCCATTCCTAAATCTAATGGCAGCAACTATAGTTGGCCAACTACTCTTGGTTACCAAACTCACGTCTAATCTATATTCCTAACTCCTATCCTGCTTTGGGTTCAGGTAATTCAAACAGACAATTAAATTTTAGATTAGTGTGACCCTTGAAGTTTGAAATAGATCCAATCTGAATTTCTTGCCAGCTAATTACAAGCACAATGTTTAAACAGTTGCTAGGCAACTTGGAAGCTAGTCTGAATTCCAGACTACTTGGAAGCAAATGTTTAAACAGTTTTAAGCAAATGCATGACAGGTTACCCCCTTTGCCTCTCCTCCCTACCCCCCCCCCTTATCAACTACACCATCGCCCCCTTTATCTTTAAAGATTGATTCCAGGATTTGCAATCTATCACTTCCCTTCATTATCAATACCAAACGGTAGTTTAGTACTTACAAAGGGTGTGTTGAAAGTTTAAGATCCATATGTCACGAACTTGTTGTTTTAACGATATGCTACCAAGAATATTGTTCTTTCCGTGAGTTTAAATTTTGCTCAAGTTGCGAATCACGGTTATGTGTACATTCGCACAACCAGCGGAGCACACTGATTGGTTAAACGGCTAAAATCCGCGCGACCTTCGGCTAACAGCTGATCGGACAATTTTGGAATGGCCTGTGCACGTTAATGTCACTGTAAATTTTGAAGTTTAAATGTCCAGATTTTCACCAAAACTACATATTCTATCCAAAGGTATGACAGGTGTTCATTTATACTAATCTTCACATTGTGAATGTTTTGAGCTGATTTCATTAATTTTGACATTTTCTGGCATGCAAATCCTGTACCCTGTCTTTAATGTCTATGATCTATATACATGTAAGTGCTATTCTGGTTTCCCTTGACTATCTATTTGTACCTTTAATGTCTTATTCTCATCAGGTGAAATGGGGGGAGAGTGGTGAATGAATTATGTACCATGACTGAGACATTGATACTTTGTTTATATAGCTTATGGTGCCCATAATCTTGAAGCCAGCCCGTAGCGTGCAGAACACATTATGGGACGCCATCGCAAGATCCAGGGAAAATATTGGCAATGTCAAAGTAGCCGAGTCAGTTGCCTAAACATCGTACTTCATCATTCTGGGATGCGGATGTTTACGTAGACATTAAATGTGATCAATAATGGTCATGTACAGTATGTCTCCACTCTTCCTGGAGTCGCACAGAAACAGCAAATACACGTTAAAGGCATCATGTAGTTTGAAAACTATGAGCTACATGATCCTCTTTTGGCTATAGTGTCTCTGATAAGGTCTAAAAATTGTCTAATAAATTGCAGTTTAAAATGATCAATAAGTGCTTTTAAAAGTGGAAATCAATGAATTTATGACCATTCCAGTTTCTTCCCATAGACTGCTGTGTTATAGAATATTTGTTCCCTAGACATTAATTAATGTGCATGCCTACATTTACCTGTAGGTATTTAGTGAGTGGCATCATAACAGTCTAAAGTTTTGTGTTCTAGAGTGATTATTTGTCCATTCAAACACTATTATGTAGTGTGTAGTGTCATAACTACATGTACCAAAGTTCGACAACATTTGTTTTGTTTTATGGGACTTCAACATTGTTAACCAATTGCCTTTAATTATAAAGATCTCCTTTTAGGAGTACATACATTTAAGTAAAAGAGGAAATCCAGATTAAATCTTAAATTTCTAAAAATTAAATAAATATATTAAATTTATTTTATCAGTATAAAGAAACAATAAAATACAAACAACTGAAAACATGTAAATACAGACATATAACATGAATGAATGACATATCATATTTTATACTGAGAGGGGTGCGGCCATCATAAAAGTATATAATACAATTATAATAATATATGATATAATATCAGGGAATGATAGCATACTTGTAAATGTTACAACTTTCATGTATATTGAATGTTTGTCATTCACATTTGGTTGCAGGTGACTGATCAGCAATCCATTTGTGAAACATCAACCTTGTTTATGTCCACGTTTGTATAGTTGTTGTACTGCATCATTGAGCTTTTGCAATAAAGTAAATCATATTGGCACACTGCCTTGTCTATTATGACAAAGCTATTACATGAATAAATCATTCCCAAGTATTAAATGAAAGAAAAAAATACATAGAGCTACATTTTCTTTCTTCTGTTGCAACAGTAAAGCACAATTTATTATCTGATTTTGTTGTACGCTGTATGTGTGTTCATTAATTTCATTGATGAAGCAATCCATTAATGGAGAGCTACAAAATGGATTTATCACAGTTGCTAAAATCATGGATAAGATTTTATTTTATTTAGGGGAGATAATTTTTTTAAAAGAATGAGCCAAATTACTTTACTAGAGTAGCCTAATTAAGTATGAATGCAATCAAGTCTGAGTTTTTGAAACCACTTTTTACAGGGAAATGAAATATGATGATGCCAAGGTAAACTGAAAAATATAATCCTAGGTTATCTAGAATACTTTGCCAGTGTGAGAACAAATCTTGTTTATAGTCCACTCCAAACTTTCCATGATAACCCCTCTTTTGAGATATCTGCGCTGACTGTAAGTATGCCAAAAAATCACTTTCCAAATGTTGCAGATTGTTTATAAAGCTCCTTTGGATCAAGACCGTAAAGCACAAGTTTAGTTTCGGCGTAGTTTTGTCATTTGTAAGCTTTATGCCCAAAGGTCATATCACACCAGTACTACAGATTCTGAATGTCTTTTGTTTTTTATCATCATTAATTAATGAAAAATCTGGGGGGGGGGGTGACCCCCGAGATTTTTGACTAAATTTTACAGTATTAGCATCCTCAGCGTTGGTAAGGTGTTAAGGTAGTCTGAATTATACTTTAGCTGAAAGATCAGAGTCTCACCTTTCCGCCAAAATTTTTCATTAGTTAATAAAAAATATTAAAAAAAACAAAAGACATTCAGAATCTATTATTGATTTGATATGACTTTTGGGCATAAAGTTTTCAAATAACAAAACTACGCCTAAACTAAAAGTTGTGCTTTAACTGGTGTATAGTTGAACTTTATATCTCCTGAACATCCCCACAACCTTTGCAACTCCCAAGATACCAGCGTAGGAATTACCCCAGGGCGGCGGGCGATTTCGCCCTCGGAGGAGTCCAAAGTGCCCTTTAAAATCCTGAGAAACCAATTTTGGGGGGACCATTTTCTTCAGAGTTGCCGTCATATTTTACTACAGAAATTCAAGGAAAGTTCACACCTGTTTTTTATCAAACAAATCATTGAAAAATTTGTTGAAAAACTGTTCAAATTTCTTTAAATTTTCGCTCAGAAACCTCTTTTCCGGGCTTGTTCTTGTGCATTATAGCCCCCAAAATTCAAGAATAGCCCCAAGGCTCATTTAAAAATCACCCTTAAAAAATCAAAATTAATTCCTACCCTGCAAGATACTTTATCATGGGAAATTTCAGCAAAACAAAATTACACTAATCGAGCATTTATATGAGTAGACCCTTTAAAAGCTATGGAACAATATACTCCTAGAAATCAGAAACAATAAAATTTCATATAAATGTAACAAGTTTATATTTTCATCTTGTCACTTCTGGTAATCAGGGATAGCCTGGTTGCTTGTGTCGCTGCCCGGAAAGCACTTAGATGATAGGTTCGAAGCCCATGGTTTTTTCTGACATGTTTGTTAAAAATTATAGATCAGCAGTTGCGATCTTAAAGGGACTGTATAACAATGTTTCCAGCGTTTAAAAATCTGAGCTACATGATTCCCATCTGCCTACTAGTGGTTTTGATACGGTCTAAAATGAAGCGCTGAATAAAATTGCGACGGGTGTAAAAATCATTCAATGTGCGTTTTAAAAAAGTTGAAACATCACTAGGAGAGACCATTCCAGCTTTTCTCCATAGGACTGTCTGGAGTCGGGAATGGGCTGTTGGTCAGAATTTCACGTATCCGCCGATATAACATTGAGTCGATTGTTCCACTGATGTACTTAAGTGACGCAAATCTTCCCAAACTTTTGTGTTCTAGGGTGTTTATTTGTCCATTCCAACACTGTCAGATATGTCAGATAGCAAAGTTCGACAATTTTTTAAACGGGTCTCCCACAGTGTTGTATAGTGTCTTTAAAATACAGAGAGCGTCATATGAATAAATCTATTACATCAAGTTATATTGTTGTGTAAATGTTTATAATATCCTTAAACACACTAGAAGCTCTTGCAGTAAAATATATGTATGTGTATGAAATACTTTATTTGATAAATTTATTTATTGTTTTTTCTAAAGGTAGAAGCACAGAAACACGACCAGCGGTTGTTATGATCAAAGTTTCATTTTCCTGGGTACTGCTAGCAAATTACTTCCCATTATTTGCAATAATTTAATATTGTACGTGCCGTCGCCTAGCTCTCTTCTCTCATGAAGTTATGCAATACATGTAGTCATCATCATGTGTCAATAACATCTCATTTGTCAATTATTTCCTTTAAAATTAATGAAAACTACATGTACGTTAATAATAATTGTGTGCACTTGCATAATGTGTGTTTAATTTGATTACAGATGATGGTACTCGCAACAACCACAATAACCAGTAATATTTCTCTAACACTCTGATTCTACAATAACCACTATTAACTTGTACTGTCACAGTACAAGGACTCTGTATCAATGTAGTACTACTACCACTACTACTGTATACTACTACTACTACTTCTACTACTACTTCATGCACTACTACTTCTACTGTTTCAACAACAACTACCACTACTATTTTCCTGCTACTTCTGCTGCTGCTGCTACTACTACACTACTACTTATCTTCCTTCCATCACTATAACTACTACTACTATTCCTACTACTACTACTACTACTACTACAACTACTACTACTACTACTACTACTACTACTACTACTACTACTACTACATTACTACTACTACTACCACTTCTACTACTACTACTACACAACAACTCCTCCTTCTTCTACTACTAGTACACTACTACTTCTGCTATATACTTCTTCTACAACTACTACTCATACTATTACTACTACTACTACTACTACTACTACTACTACTACTACTACTACTACTACTCTACTACTGCTATTACTACACTACTTCTCCTACTTCTACAACTACTACTACTACATGTACATGCCTTCCGGTCCAGATTTGGACTGAGAAGCCGAGGTGTAGAGAATGATAACAAGTGTCTCAATAGCGATGCTGTAGTAAGAGCACTTTAGACACACAAGGTCCTCTTGAGAGAATCTGAAAAGTCCAAATGGAAGACTGTCTTTTTTTCCTTTCCCGATGATACTGTAGCTTGTTGACCACTTTATTTTTCTTATCCTGATACTTGAATCGTATTAAACGTCTTGAAACAGCAAGTATCTTGAGATCACAATATAGCGGAAATACACGTTACAATAGCCATAGTGCTCAGAATTTCCCAGATAATACAGTACTTCCCCTATTTTTAGTCAAAGTTGGATTCATGCTTGTAATGTAAGTAGTCTGAGCAAGAATGATGAAATGGACAAAAATAGGTCTTTTTTGCATTTTCTCTGGCATGTTCCATTTTTATAAACCGGGTTAATTCACTTATTCAAGGTCTCACTCGACCAACTCAATTCTTCCTTCCAATTATTGTGTATAGTCTCAGTCACAGACTCGTTTCCATGGTTGCGGGAGTAGATTGCCAGTTAATGGGGCAGACAATTTGCATAATACTTCTGCTACTTGATAGTCAGTGTACCATGAGAGTTTGTCATTTCACATGTGTGTCTGGTATTTGCTTTTGACCTTCGTTTGAAAACTAGGACATCAGAGCGGGGGCAGTAAACATGACAGTCTTGAAATCAGACTAATTGCTCCTCCCAGTATTGTATAGCAACTGTGCAGTGAATCAGTAATGAACCTGACTTGATGCATTAGCAGGAACAGAGCGAATTTTTGACCGTTTTTCACTTTGTAAGTCAATAACAGGTTTTGCCAATTGCTGCAAAATGTTGAACCGAGAGGAAAATTTCCCTCCAATTGTGCCGTTATTAGATTAGAAAGAAGCTTCATGGAATTTGAAGGTGAGTTTGAGAAAAATGTAAGGCAGGTGCTAATAATTGTATGGAGCTTGCTACATCAAATAATCATCATTTGTAATTATACTAGCTTGGAGATTGGCTCATACTTTGTGCAGTAAAAGAGAATAAAAATAGAAAATCATCATTTACCATTTAAACTCAAGACTCTAGTAAGAGGTCATGTGAACTTTGATGTTTTGATCCAAAGCCAGATGAATACACTGTATGTGAGTTGTACATGAAACTTGCAGATCATTAACTCTTAATATGCCAGAGGATTTAAACCTCTAAGGAGTTTATGTGAATTGTATGGTGCAGATCTGCGACTTTGGCACGTCAAGAGTTAAAAGGGAAATTCTGGGCTAATATGAAATTGATTTGAATTGAAGCAGAAAAATCAAGGAAACGCAGTGAAATTTAAAAAAAAACTTGAAATTATTGGTATCTTTTTATTTGATACTCTGACCAATGTTATTATGCAACACAAACTTCACCAATGTGGACAGAAACAACTTTGACATGTTTTACCAAATTAAATGCTGTGCAGTCACCTGTGACCAAGTGTAAGTGACCAGGAAACACATGAAAGTAGGGTACACTATCATTCTCTCTTATCAGTTATATGATTCCTTCATCGATTTTCAGAGATTTGGGAGTGAATCTTGAGTTATTTTTTCAACTTACATGTATACTGTAATTTGTGTAAAGGCCTAGTCCAATCTACAAAAGATTTTCAATGTATACATAATGGAAGGAAAATTTATTTCGGAATTTATGGTGCTACAGAAATGACCATGATTGTATGTTAACCCGTTCGAGACTAAGTACGAGTTAAGTCGTTTAGAGGTCTACGGAAATGCGTGTTATAGTGAAATCAAATTGTCTCCAACAGGTTAACAGTTAGGCAAATATTGGCATGAACTCAATCTATATTTGTGTCATTTTTGTACGTGCAATCGTCTACCTCGTTAAAGCCAACATATTAATTATTTGTGGCGGAAATGATATTACTAATGCACCTGTGACCTGGCTGCAGTCCGATGTGGGCTCTTACTTGAAGGTGGCACTTTAAACAAGGAGTACGGTGCCAGACGGTGTGACATTTAAAGGCTGCGAGAGGTGTCGCGACATCACGAACAAGCTTTTCGTCTGGTAAAAGCCGTGAGATTCCCTATTTAATGGGTGAGGTCGTTGTCAGTTCCTGGGGTCTAAGGTGTCGTTGCTGAGTGTCTTTCGGAAGAATTCTGTCTTCGACGTCATCCATCATACCACAGAGATGAATTTGTGTCCCCACCAAACAAAGTTCCGCGAAGGGGAATGTAAAATGGGCTTTGTAGGTGTGTGTGTCTGTGTGTTTTCAAAATTTGCTAAGTTTTGTTTTTTCGTCATCAATTTTGATTCTGATTGCTTAGACTAATAAAAGTTAGGTGGACTTCCAAATTTTTACACAGAATTGTGAAATTCATTAATTATGCTAATTTATGCAAATTTGAAATCAAAATTTGAATGATGGCAAAAAATGGTACTTCTACTTTATTTCTTAGCAGATTCAGATTTTGTTTCTTTTATCTGTTAGCACCATTTCAGAGATCTTTCAGAAAATTATTTCAAAAGCTGTGATTCCTTTCACAAATGGTATAGTCCTTGCAAAAAAAGATGGGCATACACTGTACATGTATATTTCTGTTATAATTTCACTTTCAAAAACTCACATTGCACCCATTTTTTTATTTCAATGCGGTGGGCTTGCAAACGAAGGTACTTGTGTACATGTATACATGTAGCTGCACTGTAAATATATCCTTGTTATCGTATCGCAACATGAGAAAAGCCAAATGTCAGGGAAAATTTACGGCACTTTATACAATTTAAATCTTCCATGGATAAAGCAAATAAGCGGTACTGTCTGTCCGCTCCCGCCGCAAAGTTTATCAATACAACCATTATTTTGTGAATATGAGTTAATTTTTGCAAACTAATTAGCGTCCATACAGTCAATTCAGATAAAGGTCAAGTGATATTAATATTGGAAGTATACCCAAAATATACATTTAACAGAACATGTTTGTCACAGCATGAACATGTACAATACTGTATGTATACAAGTACATGTACATGTATGTTCAGGATATAATTTAAATTCAAATATAGATGGGCAAAGTTCTTTACTACTAAAACTATGCAAAATTTAAAGTATATTATGAACATGTTCTTTAACAACTAGTGTTACCCATATTGGTATGGCCAATATTATCAAAGCTACAAACATTTCAAGAAAAAATAATTTATCTGAATTTAAAATCTGTATATCAGAATTGTGCCATGTGACAAGAATGGTAGGAAGAATTTTTAAAAAAATCAAAATTTTGTTTCTGTTTTTTTTTTGTTATTGAAAAGTCATAGGTTCCAGAGATGGATTGAATTAAATTCTATCAAATCAGCTCTATTCCCTCATG
>JZLH01S0162770.1:10384-21772 GCA_001188425.1 Eucidaris tribuloides
GGGGAGGTGGAACTAAAGTGGCATGGGGAGGTGCACATCATATGGGAGGTGGAACTAAAGTGGCATAGGGAGGTGCACATTTTGGGGAGGTGGAACTAAAGTGGCACGGGGAAGTGCACATCTTGAGGAGGTGGAACTAAAGTGGCACGGGGAGGTGCACATCTTGGGGAGGTGGAACTAAAGCGGCATGGGGAGGTTCACATGTTGGGGAGGTGGAACTAAAGTGGCATGGGGAGGTGCACATCTTGGGGAGGTGGAACTAAAGTGGCATGGAAAGGGGCACATCTTGCGGAAGTGGAACTAAAGTTAGAAAATCAGCTGTTAAAAGCAGATAAAGTGAGAAAATACCCGGTCAAATAGTCACTTGTCATTTATTTTCTGTGCAAAATTGTATTGATTTACTAGGAGTGTGGTAATTCTTCTCGCTGTTTATTACATTTTTACGTATCACTCAGGTAAAAATATCAGGTAAAAATAACCAGGCACTGGGGTAGAATTAACCCAATCCGTGTTATATATCGTGTTATATTTGGTAAATTTTACCCCAGTTTAGAGTAATATCCTACACGGTGTTTTTTGAGTGATATGAATTAGTTCACATGATGAAGCAATACCACTCGGTTCACGACCGATGCAACAAATAATAGGCCCTACACCCTTTTTTTCATCAAATACGTATTTGTATTTTCGGGTAAAATGCGGTAAATTCCCTGGTTATGCATTGTCACAAAGAATACACCACCGTGCAAATATGTTCACCCTTTGTCTACGATTATCATTGTGTGCCGTACACAAATAAAGACCCTTTAAAGGTAGTGTATCACTAAGACACGGGGTTACTGCACCGAGAAAACCTCGACACAAATTTCTCGTAGTTATTTTGTCCCCCGGGGGGGGGGGGGGTACTTGCCTAGTAAGGTAAACGGGAGTGTGCCGCTCTAATAAGTGACTTTTTCGCAAAAAAAAAAATCCTTAAACATGGGTATGGTTTTTTGGGGAAAAAAATCCTTAAACAGGGATCATGATTTTGAAATTTTACGATTTACACTAGATATTTTTTTGCCTATTTCATCGCTAAAATGCACAAAAATGCCACTTTTCTTAATAAAAACCTTAATAATAGGTACCATTTTCCGCCAAAATGATTCGACTTCAGCGGCACACCCCCGTTGGAACCAAATCTGAGTACCCCCCCCCCCCCCCGGGTATTTTGTTCCATGTAGATACTATAGTGTGATGTAGAATTGTATCAAGTTATTGGGAATGTGGTGATTCCACTCGCTATATTTACATACAATTCTGGTAAAAATAACTAGGCAGTGAGGCAAAATTTACGCAAATCCGTGTTATACATGTATAGTCCTGCATGCAGGCTTACTGGCTAGTTTGAAGGCTCAAACCTTTGTCCGTCGTGCTACGCAAATCAAGGTCTGAACAACCTGTGCTGCAGACTAGTACTTCCATAGGCCCTGGAAGTATGAAATTTATGATTCAATGTATGAAATTTATGATTCAATTTAAAACAAATTATTGAGAGACATGGCGTAAATATTCAATCTGAATTAAACGCCATATACCAAACAACAACAACAACAACAACAACAACAACAACAACAACAACAACAACAACAACAACAACAACAACAACAACAACCAGTGTTTATGTGGCACAAGCCTAGTATAGCCAACAAGATTAGTCTTGGCTCAAGGCGTTGTGAAATTGTAGTGCCAAAATAAAGTCTGTGCCTGCAGACTACTTACTGGTCATCCTGGTCTGTTGCACTTGCTTGATTGCCAAGGCAATGCTTTACAGTACTACGTGACAGAGTCTCTTTAACGGACAGAACATGATATTCTGACGATACAAAGAATCATCAGATTATTGCGTGTTATGTGCTTATGCATTAATCTCGGAGTTTATCGATCATAACATGTATTGTATTTAAATGCCATGATTCCCATTTTTCGTTTTCGTTGTTCCGAGTTCTGCTTTTGAAAGCGTCTTTTCGGGTTGGTAGAAATCACATTAAGTGGAGTACATGTTTTTGCAGAGTGCGTTTTGCTTGCAAAAGAAGGATTGATACGATATGTTTAGTTAGCAGCCGTGTATAGTAGGCATATATGTTTCTAGGAGAAGAAAACCAAACTACGACGCTCTCTACAAAAATAAGGTAAATAGCTTTCATGTGGATTCAGCAAACTTAAATTATACATTTTGTTAAATGATAAACTGTTTTATCGTTGTTTTTATGACAAGTAGAGGGCCTAAATTTACCCCTCAAATACCATGCTGAGTAAGCGAAGTTTATGCTGAAGTACTTTTCTACACGAATAACCTGAACCAAATCAGGCGTGTATTAAGGACAATTCCAAACAGGACCTTAAATCCATGTCGTCAGTACCTTTAGAAGAAATGCATCTTAACCAAAATTTTTACAGGGTTTTATTAAGGAAAATGGAAGTGGAGATTAATAAGCAATCTTCTTCTGTATTTGCTTATGTGCAGAGGGCTCCAATATGCTACTCCATGACACATGATAACAATACGTAAGTTACCAAACATAGTTATTTTTTTGGAGGTACCGGTTTAGCTTTGGAATACGGTCTTCACGTATTTTGATTTATGAAATATCTTGAACATGTGTAAGTGAATATCTTTATTGTTTTTTATATAAAGTGATTAATGTTAATTACGCAGTTATGATACTTGTATTCAGAAACCATATGAAGGTTTCTATTTCCAAAAGGAACTACATCCATATTGTTACTTCAAGAGAAAAAGGCATTTGTTACGCGGATTTGGTACAGCGCCTATGTGAAAAGCATATTAGAAAGTGCATTTCTTATGGTTGCTTTTATAATTGAGTGCTTAAACACTTATTGCTCAAGGACAGTACCTACCTGAGTAATGGTGTGATATCAAGTAAGTCAATTTTCATCAAAAGTGGATCTAGTCCCTTTTGGAAACGAGCTCTTCATATACACATCCGTGTGTGTATGGTGTATGTGTATGTGTGTGTTCGCCTTTATGGTTTGACTAGATGCCATTGGAATAATGAAACATTTTGATAGCAAATCTGTCAGTTATATGCTTACCTCTAGTATGAATTGATATCGACTTTTATCAATTAATGATTAATTCGATTAATGGCTTTATCAATTAATGGTTACTTAATAATCAAATTTGTACTTTTAACCCTCTACGCATTTTGTATCAAATTATAGGAATGACGGGGGTATATTTCAAATAGATAATGAAGGCAGATACTAACTGTTATTCGTGAAATTTAGACAATATCGGACCCATACAGCCAATGTACTTTGCACAAATTCGAGAACTTGGTCAACTTAGACTGCTCCGCACATAAACATACGTATGCTGCCGTACAGTGATAAAGGGGGTATTTTTTTCTTTATGATAAAACTTGTTGATGTGATGAGGTGATAATGAGGCACATACAGTGATAAAGAAAATAAAGGCAAAAATGTTTATGTACCTGTTTATAACATCTTTGTCCGGGATCTATGTAAAGGAATTAAGATTGAAGAAAAGTGAAATGGTAAACATATTTTTGACATTAACTACGAAACTGGATTTTTCAGAGTTGTTTTGTGTTGTCATTGTGCAGCAGTATACAATTATAGCTTTTGACATATTGAGTAAAGGTTGAAACAAGTAAAGCAAACCATATATGACTAGGCGACATTTGGACCATTATGTTGAACGTTTCCGACACTTTTATCTAACCTTAATGTTAAAAAGTCCAGATGTTATATTCCTGGAACGCAACTATATTAGCCTATTACGTATATTTATAACTGCGTATGTAGTGTACGTATATCCTGTAAAAAAACAAACAAACAAACAAACGCCAAGGAATAGTGTTATTTTACAGACAAAACACATCAGTGTAATTGACCCAGTTCGTTTCCCTCCTACACACTGACATTTCAACAACCTCGAAAAACATTAGATGATATGGAGAGCACGGAAACTGTCTGATCAGACAGATAAACTGGCCTTTTAACCAAGTGTTATGTAATTTTGTTTTGAAACCAACGTTTGGTCCTCAGAAGAACGTAAGCCGCGTTCATTCTGTACAGTACCAGTGTCCAAATACGTGCTTCTGGTATTTTATCACAAATGACAGTTGATTACGGAAACGGGGGTCATATAGTTAAAGAGAATACACAGTACTGGTCGAGTACTTGCAGAACAAACATCATTTTAATGCATGTATCAGCTGCTTTTAAACTTTCTGTGAACAGATGGTATTCTTAAAATGTCACTATAGTACAGGAGAGAGTAGTTGAACACTTCATTTTTTACAAATCTGCTACACAAATCCCCACGAGGACCCCACTGCTGACAAAGTACCAACACAGAAATCAGTATGTGAGACTATGTTAATTGTTGACATACACTTTAGCAGTGGAATGGGAACTTCATATGGAAAACTTCTCCTGTTCGAACTGCCAATCCTTCATCTTTTTATTGCATATGGAGTGAATTAGTCCCACATTGTAATGCAAACGTGATATACTCTCACCTGGAAACCAATGAAATGTGAAATTTTGATGAAAGATTTCCCATCATCAACCAGTACTGTGTATTCTCTTTAATGTTATTTGTGAAATGGAATCATATATTTACAAGAAAAGGAACAACTGCTGCACACTGCAAAAAATATGGCAAGATACTGCACTAGTACATTCCGTCGTAATCAATTTACGGCTAGTCATAAATGTGTTTATGTTTGTTTCCTTTTTTCTCCATTACTAGTATACCAATGAGAAGCTCCTTGACTATACTAATTGTATACTGTATCATGCCTGCAAAAGATATGATATCTTTTGTGATAATCACAAAGTGTAGCTCTTTAACATTCCTATAACAATCCCTTTGGTTGCTTTGTAATATGTTAATAAAATATTAACACATTCACCGTTGTTGTTCACATAATTGTACATGTATGCTGGTAGCATTACACGAGATCTAAGTATGATGTCAACGTACTTTTCGCCTTACAAAATCCCGCTCGACAATTCTACTACATCAAACTTTATTAACATGTTCATACGATACATCATCAATTGTGAATATTAGGTGCACACGCCAATGTTTCACACAGTATAAAGGAGAGTGCATTATATTTTAGTGTGTGCGATAAAAAAAATGGGTAAAACTGCAGTCCATTCGGGAAAATATTTTACGGCCAGCGGACAAGTAGGTCTACTATAACCATATTGACAACATGTGGTGTCCCGGATGTTTATATACCCGCGTTAAAAACATACCGGCAACAAAATATGTCTCACTTGCGCAAAAAACAGCAATTTTCAGAAGCCATCATAATCACAGCAGCACAAAACACGACTGTCATACAATATAATCCATCCATTCAAATGGTGTGCATAAATTACATATAGAGTGCATCGTTTGTTTATATTTACTGATTTTGCCAATATTAAACGTCCGTTGTAAATCAGTTTTAGTATTCTGCTGGTAATATGGTTAAACATTTACTAGTATGATGCCTCTGATCTTTTCTTTTGGGCATCCAATTTATTTGTTTATTCAGTAAGCTTTTAAATTTCGTTCAAAATCGAGTCCTCAATGTAATTTACTTGGGGCTTCCCCTTTTATCATCATTCTGTTTGGTTGATTAATTTTAAACGTAACTCATACCAACGTGTCACCCCACCGTCACTCAAAGTGAGTGTGATTTGGTCAGGCTGGTAAAAAAAAAATCACCCTACCCCCATGAAATAATCCGTTGCAAGCCTACACTGCAAAAATACTAAACTCTTTTATAAATACTTTCCTGTAACACTTTTGTTAAACACTTTTCTGTTACACTTTATAAATAAACACTTGAACGCGGTTATCTGGAAACACGTTATAAATTCTATCACCTATATGATATCAAAAGCTCGTGTTTATTTCTAGAACACTTCATAAACACTTGAACATGTTTCATAAACACGTTTAAATGTTTGTTGAAAATCTTAAATGCGTAAACAAACATTTTTGTAAAGATCTAAACGCTTAAGTGATTAGATGTTCATCTGGAAATCATAAACACGTTATAAATTCTGTGTATCACCTATATGATATCAAAAGTTCGTGTTTATTTCTGGAACACTTCATAAACACTTGAACACGTTTCATAAACACGTTTAAGTGTTTGTTGAAAATCTTAACGCGTAAACAAACATTTTTGTAAAGATCTAAACACTTAAAGTGATAGGCTAACATTGTGGAGCTTCAATTTAAAAAAATGTCAAACTTTGATATCTGAGCTACATAATAGTGTTCAAGTGGACAAATAAACACCCTAGAATACAAAAGTTTGGAAAGTTACACTGCCAATGGCAAGTTATACATGAATAAACAATAAAACTCGGGGCGAGTTTTATTAACCTAGGTATACACACAGTAAGTCTATAGGAGGAAATGAGAAAGTGAATCTGGTCAACTTACGATGTTCACTTTTTTGAAGCACTAAATAATCATTTTGAAATACAATTTTTTCAGGGCGACATTTTTAGACCTCATCAAAGACACTGGTAGCATGGGGAATCATGCGGCTCAGATTTTTTTAACTGTGGTAAATGTTAGCCAATACCTTTAAGTGTTCAGATGTTCATGAAATGTTAGTTTACGCGTTTATGATTTTCAATATCTAAAACACTTAAAACGTGTTCAAGTGTTTATGAAGTGTTCCGGAAATAAACACGAACTTTTGATATCATAGGTGATACACAGAATTTCGAACTAGACGTGTTTTTGATTTACAGATAAACGCGTTCAAGTGTTAATGAAGTGTTACAGAAAAGTGTGTATTAAAATGTTTATTATTTTGTGCAGTGTACCCGCCAAATGCTGTGCTTATATATCAAGTTTCCCAACCTTCATGGAAACCAAATTCGACGGTTTTTCCCCCGGCGTTATCTCTGATAGAAATTAATGATTCCAAGATTATTTTGACCTATTTCTTGCTTCGCCTTTTTCTTTCTCGCCACGAGGCGAAAACAAATCTGACCACTGGACAATCAAATTCCCCAATTTCCCCGATTTGATGGATTTTCTTCAAATTCCCAGATGACCTTTCCATGACCGGAAAAAAAGAGAAGTAATTTTCCAGGTTTTCTCCGAATTCCAGGTTGACTGGGAACCCTTGCTTTGTAGTCACATACTTTATTTTGGCACTAAAATGTCACAGCGCCTTGAGCTACTGTAAGGCTAGGGCCTATGGAAGTACTAGTTTGCAGTACAGATTGATCAGACCCTGATTTGCGTAGCACGACTGACAAGAGTTTGTGCCTGCAAACTAAGGCACCCTCAAAACTCTATACATGTATTCTGACAGAATGAGTATTTGCCGTAAATATCGTACTTGCATGCTATGATGACATTTTTTCCACTGTTTCACACAATTGCAGATAACTTTTTTCCGTGGATTCTGGTGGCAAAAGAGAAGAAGGAAACTTCACTGGTCACTCTTTCGTGACGTCACCAGATTGGTCATGAATTCGTTCAGCTCAGATCAGATGGTAAGACACTTTGCATTCACTCATCTATTTATTGATTTGCTATCTATTCATTTATTCATTCAAATATATATCAATGAGCTGAAGTGTATAGGACTAATTCTCAATTAGTTATAACCAAGTGAACGGTGGCTTTGCTGTTACCCAGCATGCACCCAAAATGATAAATATCTTTATAAAGTAAACTACTTAAAGTCTCCACATGATGGGGTGGAAATTTGCAGTCTCCTCTTATTGTATATTACTTACTTAACAAAAGTGCCACATTAAGTGTTGCAAATTTCAATAAGCATAACAAATCTTTCACTAATTTATCGATTTATAAATTTTACCCCTCTATGCGGAGACATCTGTATAGTCAACCCTTCTTTCTTTTTCCTTTTGGTTTCGCTTTTGTTTCGTTGACGTAGATAACTTTTATCCTGTATTATCACGGTTTCGTTCTGTTTCGTTCCTCAAAATTCAAGCATAGCTTTTCAGAGGATCTTCCATTTTATTAATCGTATCATTTTGTTTGTTTATATCTTTGGTTTGATTCGAGTTCGTTTATATGCTACAAAATCATGTATGAATTGAAGTTTACATGTATGTATGTATATCTTGTTTCTATTGTTGATATCTTGTGTTTGTAATTATGTCTATTTGGCTTACACATATTTGCATGTTTAATAAACGTATACAAATATATGTATTTCTGATGTACTTATGTTTTAGTATTTGTGAATAATTCTCATTTGATTATTACGATGGAATGAAAAAAAATGAATAAAATCCAATCAAATCAAATTAATGCGTCATTAATTTATATGTTTGCCTGCTTTGAACTAATCATGACCTGCAACGGGCAACATATTTTTCGCAGACACCACTTTTTTTCATTTTAGAAGAACTCGGCGCCATTGTCACTTGAAGGTGTTAACCACATAAGCACATTTCGAGAGTTGTATTCTAGTGAAATCTCAACAAGCTAAAAATCAATGCGTGCAGGCGGAAGTGC
This sequence comes from Eucidaris tribuloides, assembly GCA_001188425.1. Lineage (NCBI taxonomy): Eukaryota > Metazoa > Echinodermata > Echinoidea > Cidaroida > Cidaridae > Eucidaris > Eucidaris tribuloides. The sequence goes on from JZLH01S0162770.1 coordinate 18,936, forward strand.
CTGGATTTTTGATAGAAAATAAATCAAACAAAACAAGTTATGGACAGATCATGCGTGGGTTGGGTTTTTGTAACTATAGCGCGAAAGTGAAAGACTTGCATATCAAATTTTCTTGACATGTAAGACAAACTTTTTGTTTCTGCATAGCCTACCGTAGGTATCTTTGTAGACTACATCGTTTTGACACACACACACAGCATATATACACACACACACACAAACACGCACATACACCCAAACACACACACACACACACACACACACACACACACACACACACACACACCCCAGTGGCACAGCCACAGCACACCAGTCACACAGACACCAGGGGTCACTTCACACACACGAGCACAAACACCACACAGCGGCACCAACACGCGACAGACACACACACGCACATATTTTTTTCTCTGTCAATCTCGCATATTTATCGTTTTTACGAATATCATATACAGGATATTTCTGGGTTTGTCATTATTATATTCTTCTTTTTTTAAACCTTTTCAGAATGTTTTTATGTTTTTTTCATTAATGTTAAGTGTTCCATATCTTCGAACATTGTACAACCCCCAGAACCAGACGTATTCATAATCCTTCAAGCGTACTATTCTGTTTTTATATATACCTAGCCATCCGTATGCATATATTTTAGGCCAACGCAATGGTATTTTTATAAGCATATTTTGTGCGCACAAAATGTGTACAAGCACAGTGTGAAAACATACCAATACCTTTCTAACAATGGTCTACTAAACCGGGTTCATCAAATAAGGACGCAGCCTTTTTTGTTCACTGTAAAATTATAAAGTATAAGAACTTCCCCCGACCTCTTTCAGCATCTACAGTGTGTCTAAAAAAATAATTGTGCAAGTCAAAAACGCCTTCTTTCGTAACGAGAAAAACATTTTTATGACGTGATGCTTACATCACTATCAAGGACATAGTCTTAGCTTTCAAATGCCGTTTGTTCTGTTCAGTTTGCTTGCTTTTATCCCGAGATATGTTTAGTTAACAACGAAAAGGTAAAATCACAAATGTGCCACTTTTACCACAGTCAATAATTGCATCAGGTCTTCTTCCCGTAAAAATGACACAATTGTGATTCCCCCCTTTGTTGTTTACAAAATATCTCGAAATCGAAACAAGTACTTCGAATAAATTAAACAGCATGTGGAAGCTAAGACTTTGCCCTTGACGTTGATGTAAACATTTTGTCACAAAAGTATTTTAAACTGTCAGAGTGGGCGCTTTTCACTTGTACAAATTTTTGAGACGTGCTGCAGCATGTCTCAAAAATTGTACAAGTGCTTTTGTTGAAAACGGCTTCGCCCTTCTTCCGATTTCTAAATCCTGGTCTGAGACCGTTTGACATCGTTTGCAGCTTTTTGCAGTCAGGATTTCCTTCCAAACAACACATAACAAAACATGATACAGGAAAATTGTAAATTTAAACCTCAAACCACCTTGTTGTAATCACTTTCATTTCAGTTTTATACAGGATGAGCAAAACAACATGCTTGGTGTTGTTAGAAACCCCCAAAGCCCCTACAATTGCCATGAAGAACAAAAACATTCATATAACACCTTTGTTATTGTTTTTGTCCGTGAACGACTGAACGTGCATGTGAGTGGTTGAGTTTCAATATTGAATAAGTTTCCCCATACACAATAATACGGACTTAATTAATTCGGAACATTTATAGAAATCTAATAATAAAAGAAATATAAAGGATTTATAATTATTATAACTTATTTTCATTACATTTTCTTACTGTATGATCGATTGAAATTATGGCTCGCCTTTCCTTGTATCATTTTGTTAAACTTATTTATTTTGTTTGGAAATGAAAACAAAAATAAAATGAAGATGAAAATGAAAAAAAAAATGTTCGAGCAAATTTGGCTAAGCTAAAAAGATTTTAATAAATATGTATGTTGTTCGTTGTAGATGGCAATTCTGCTCTAGTCTGTGATATCATAGCAGAACACAGCTCCATTGAATCTATACGAGTTTTAACAAATTTTCACATTTGTATGAGAAAGTGAAATTTACTTGAATTGTTTCTCAGTTATTCGAGGGGTAAAATGAATCAGCATGCGTTTTTCAACGTGCTGAGTCAATTGCTTTGTTGCTACAGCCGAAAAGGGGGAATTTTATGAAACTTCATAATCCAGTCAATGGAGTTATTTTTACACATTTAAAGACTTGAGCAGAATTGCCATCTAAAATGGAAGACATACACACTTTATCCAGATGTTTGAAAAAGTATATCTCGTGATTCACTACTCGTGAATGGCTTGACTAAATTTGTTCAAACCCTTCTGGTTGAGTTTCTATAAATGTTATGGATTCACTCAGTAGCGGAGACTTGGCACGGGTGGGGGGGGGGGGGAATGAAAACAGCGAAGGCGAAATAGTAACACCCTCGTGCGGGGGAAAAACGCCTCGAGAATACGTATATACCCTCCCTACTCAAAAGTATTGCAACATACACTATAATGCATACATTTTAAGTTGAAGGGGTCTTTCTAAAATGATGTCCTAATTACGTTTATGATTGGAAAATAACAAATTATTTGAAAAGACATCAATAAATATTCTTTCTCGTTTCTCCTCCAAGGCGGAGAAATTATCAAATGCAGGCTCGCCCACGACAGAGGGGCTGGAACATAAAATTTTGCATTTTTTCGCCTCCCTATAGGGATGGGGTGTTAATTCACACTGGCATAGTAATTCGGTTTCATATTACCAATAAAACGATTTTGATGGTTTGTAAAGACTTCCAGCAAACAAAAAATATCAACATGTTCCTCTGAAAGGGTCTCAGAAAGAAGAC